>VZTU01023468.1:64659-80489 GCA_013400835.1 Zapornia atra
GAGGATCACCTCCTTTGACCTGCTGGCTACACTCCTCCGGATGCACCCCAGGATCCCATTGGCTCTCCTAGCCACCATGGCACACTGCTGGCTCATGGCCAACCTGTCATCTACCAGGACCCCCAGGTCCTTCTCCACAGAGCTCTTCTCCAGCAAGTCATCTCCAGCATCTCCAGCATCCATCCCACTGCTGTATAAAATACATGCCAGGCAGCCAATGCCTTCTGGAAAGTCTGGGGCTTGCTGTACACAGGCCGTTGTGCTATTCATGAACGCATGTCCGATGCTTCCCAGCAGCTCTGCAGTTAAGGACACACGCTGCCATTGCCAGGGTAGTCTGTAAAGGCAAACACAACACCACATACGATAAATTCTTCGGCTACTTGCATGAGCTTAGTGAATTTTGTGATGCATGGACTGGCTGTCACAGGAATTTCATACCTTAGAAAGACATTGCATACAGGACAGACGACCTTTCATGCACATCTCAGTGGTTTTCCTCTGCATTTCCTCTATAACTGAAAAGTTTTAATTGTTAAATCCGTTTACAGTTTTCCAATAAGATCACTAGCAAAGGCAAACAATCAGTTAAGCCATGAATTCAGCTGGCAGAAAACAAGCAGAAAAACAATTCTGGACGACCACTTGACAAGCAGCAAGACATCAGCCTTTGCTTGCTTCACTATTCATGCCCTGCTGAGTCAACGCATGGGAAAAAGCAGAGAGCTCTCCTCGCCTTACAGCACCCACACGGTGGTGCCATTCCATAATTTTAGGAGAGACTCTGTCAAGGCGCTAGAGACGTCAAGATCCACCTCCCCTCATGAACTATAGCCTATTGCACAAGCTACTTGTTTTTCTAAACTGTAGTCCAGGCATCAATCACCCCAACAGCGTTTGGGGTGAATCACATCAAGGATTCACATCAAGGAGCACATCAAGAATCACATCAAGGATTTCTAGCTGCTGCCTTGTGTTTCATCTAGCCTGTTCCCTCTTACAGGGCTGTGCCCACCTCTGTGCACAGCCCTAAGGTCTTCCCTCCATACGAGATGACTCTGCAGCATAATAAATCTCAGTGTCAAGCATGCCCCTGTGTTAAATAGATATCACCTTTAACCTCATGGCTCCAGAATATGCAGCTTAGTTTGCTTTGGATAGGATGACAGGCAAAGGAAGAGTCCCTGGCAAAGGAAACTGTCAGCCCTGTGCTAATTCCACTTCCTCCACAGAGGCTGCTTAGGCTTTCTGCATCATCATCTCTTGCTCACAGGATAAACACTGTTCTCTGCTAGCAAGAGGCTCAGGGTAACCAAGCGAAGAGAGTGAAGAGTGGGAACCCCTTGTTTCAGTATGGGCAGGACATCATTAGCTGTACTCTGCATCAGTTTTCCCGCTCACATGGAGGTGACCAACTTACTTTCTAGCAGATCTTGAATGAACAGAAGATTCTGAGGACTCAGAGCCTTCCTCCTGCTTCAGATTCAGACAGGTAGCTTAGAAGTGTACCACTGCCTCAGACCCAGGCTGAATTCCTTTGCTCTAGCAAAGGTCCTCCTGAGATCAGGGTGAGCTTTTGTGGGGTTCAGCTGGTTGTTCCTAACCAGCAGGTTGCCTTCTTCCCTTCAGGCCTGTTCTTTCCTGAGTATTAAACTTCTGGCAAGATCAGTGACTTCTAAATCATGCAAACAGCATATGTCGGCCAGACATTAAAATCATTGCTGGAGGACCCATGCTGACTGTCCTCATAAACACAAACACCAGATTAGCAGAGTAAGAAGCCAAAGCAATCTTTCAGAAAGAATTACAGCTCTTTAAAAGATCAAGTTGGTTTTGGTTTGGGTATTTTTCCTAGTCAACTTCATCCATAATTCTAATGAAATTCAGATGATGACCCATCTGTGGCTCTTGATAGCACCTCTGCCTGTGGCTGTTGGATCTGTGGCCTGAAGGAATGCAGAGGAAAATTGTATTAGCCTGTCTTTCAAAGGCAAGGAATTAAACTTGTGAACATTGCTGTCTAAAGTCTGTCAGTAAAATCCTATGTTTACCATGAAGCAACTGCCAGAACAATGCAGGTAAATGAGCAGGAAATGGTTGTTTACGGCCTCGGTTATTCCTAGTTGCTGCTTCCTAGTGGAGCGCCATAAAATCGAAGGAGAAGGAGATCAGGGGATCAGGCCCAGCCAGCACGGGTTCATGAAAGGCAAGTCCTGCCTGACCAACCTTGTCTCCTTCTATGACCAGGTGACCTGCCTGTGCATGAGGGAAAGGCTGTTGAGGCAGTCTGCCTCAGCTTCAGCAAAGCCTCTGACACAGTCTCCCACAGTATTGTCCTGTGGAAGCGGGTGGCCCATGGCTTGCACAGGTACACTCTTCACTGGCATAAACACTGGCTGGGTGGCTGGGCCCAGAGAGTGGTGAATGGAGCTAAATCCAACTGGTGACCAGTCACAAGTGGTGTTCCCCAGGGGTTGGTACTGGGGCCCATCCTCTTTAGTATCTTTATTGATGATCTGGATGAGGGAATTGAGTGCACCCTCAGTAAGTCTGCAGACCACACCAAGCTGGGGGGAAGTGTCGATCTGCCGGAGGGTAGGAAGGCCCTGCAGAGGGGCCTGGACAGGCTGGATCAATGGGCAGAGGAATGGGAAGTAGTTCAATATGCCTAAGTGCTGGTTCCTGCACTTTGGTCATAACAACCCCAGGCAATGCTACAGGCTTGGTGCTGGGTGGCTGGAAGCTGTATGGAGGAAAAGGATCTGGAGGTGTTGGTTGACACGAGCCAGCAGTGTGCCCAGGTGGCCAAGAAGGCCAACAGCATCCTGGCCTGTAATAGGGAATAACAGTCAGCAGGACCAGGGAGGGGATCATCTCCCTGTACTCAGCTCTGGTGAGGCCCCACCTCCAATACTGTGTGCAGTCTTGGGCCCCTCACTACAAGAAAGACATTGAGGCCCTGGAGTGTGTCCAGAGAAGGGCAACAAAGCTGGTGAAGGGTCTGGAACACAGGTCTTAAGAGGAGCAGCTGAGAGAACTGGGACTGTTTAGCCTGGAGAAGAGGTAGCTCAGGGGAGATCTCATTGCTCTCTACAACTACCTGAAAGGAGGTTGTGGTAAGCTGGGGTCAGCCTCTTCTCACAGATAAGTAGCAACAGGACAAGATGGAATGGCTGCAAGTTGCACCAGGGGAGGAGCTCAGGTTACAAATTAGAAACTTCTTCTCAGAAAGAGTGGCTGGGCATTGGAACGGGTTGCCCAGGGAGTTGGTGGAGTCACTGTCCCTCAGGGTGTTCAAGGAAAGGTTGGATGAAGTGCTTAGGGACATGGTGTAGTAAGTAATATAGGTAGTAGGGGAAGAGTTGGTCTAGATGATCTTGGGAGTGATTCTATGAAATAGAAACTGGAGACTCTCTAAAGCTTACAGTTGAATGAGGCGTGAGGAGTCACATGTTGCAGGGAACAAAAGGACAGGAAAGCAGAACACAGCACTTGTCTTACATATTTTTGTCCTCTCCTTTGTTATGACTTCTATAAAGATCTATAAAAGCATGAAGGGCTGGGGGGGGGGTAAGTAGCATACAATGGTTCATTGTGTTTTCTTGTACAAGAGAAGAAATTAAACTAGCAATTGGCAAGTTCTCCACACGCAGAGGAAGTGGTTCTTCATACACTGCAAGAAATCTGTAAAACTCCTTGCTACAGGAGAGGCAGATGCAAGCCTTTACAGAGGTTCAAAAAGCAACTACAAAACCTCATGGAAGAAAAGAACCCACGAGGGGCTTTGACAGCCTTGTGGTTTTGTGTGGCAAGGGTCTGGTGGAAGAGAGGGGGACTGCAGGGGTGGCATCTGCAAGAAGCTGCTAGAAGCTTCCCCTAAGCCTGATAAACGCCAGTTGGGCTCAAGGCCAGACTTGCCGCTGACCAAGACCGAGCCCATCAGTGAGGGTCACAGCGCCTCTGGGGATCACATTTAAGAGGAAAATAAAATGGCAAACAGCTGCTTTTTGCCACCAGAGATGGGAGTGAGAAGATGTAAGGAGCTCTGCAGACACCAAGGGCAGTGAAGAAGGCGGGGAGGAGGAGGCACGGCTTTTGCCAGAGAGAAAGATGTCCCTGCAGCCTGTGGAGAAGACCATGGTGGAGCAAGTTGTCCCCTGCCACCCACAGAAGATGATGGGCTGTGGAGAGTCCCCATGCTGGAGCAGGTGGAGACATACAGAAGATGCTGTGACCCGTGTTGGAGCAAGCTCCTGGCAGGACCTGCAGCAGGGGGAGAGAAAGGCTCACACTGGAGCAGATTTGCTCGGAGAACTTGTGACTCCGTGGGGGACCAGTCTGGAGCAGCCTGGGCCTGAGAGACTGCATCCCATAGCAGTGACCCACACTGAGGCAGCTGGTGAAGAGCTGAAGCCCCTGTGGGAAAGGACTCACGTTAGAGAAGTTCGTGGAGGACTGTCCCCCCATCCCCATCTCCCCCTGTGACACCTGGCAGGGAGGAAAGGAGCAAAATCATGACTAAACTGAAGTCTGCAAAGAAGGGAGAGGTGAGGGGAGGTGCTCTAAGATCTGCTTTTACTTCTCATTATCCTGCTCTGGTTTCACTGGGTGTGTCTCTGTGCAGTGTAATAATTTAGATGGGTTTGGTTTTTTTTCTTTTTAGCCCATGTTGAGTCTGTTTTGCCCGTGACACTGATTGTGGAATGATCTCTCCCTGTCCTTATGTCGACTCCTGAGCCTCTCAATATAGATTCTCCCCGCTGTCCAGCTGAAAAGGGGAGTGATAGCATGGCTTTGGTGGGCATCTGGCCTCCAGACAGGGTCAAACCAGACAGCAACTCCTCCCTCAGACAGCTGCAAGTTGCTGGGTAGGAGCTAGGCACCTGGTGTGGAGAGACATTACTATCTCAGCCTGCTTGGTGGTGGTGAGGCCACTCCTGGGTTTCTGTGTCCATTCTTGGCTCTTCTTTCCAGGTGAAGCTGGTTGTGGAGAAGCTCACTGGGGCCAGTGTGGGGTTATCCATGTGTTCAGGGGCCCACAGGATGTGTCCCCATGGAGAGATGGAGGGAGCTGGGCTTGTCAAAGCTGAACACTTGCATTTTGCAGGATCCCCGAAATGGGGAGGGGGGATTTCTGAGACAAAATCTAGAGATAGCTGGGGTCACTTCCTTATTAATTATCCCTTGTGTTGTTCTGACCCCATTACAGGTTTCCAGTGAGACAGGCTGTTTAATGCACCTCATTAAAAGGACCATTCTCAGTGTCACTGGGACGACATCGTTCTGTCTTTGCATTTTACCAGAAGCAATGCAATCACACCATGTCCCAGTACACAGTCCCTGACCTCCACCAGTAGCTGCATGTGAAGGAAACGAGCCCCAGCTCAGAAGCAGGGTGCCTATTCTCTCAGCCTCCCCTGGCTCAGCGTTCACAGGCTGTTTTGGGCCACAGTCCACTTCCAGCTCAGCATGAACAAACTCATCAAGCCACAGTCCTGAAGCAGCTCACTGTTCACAATATGGTCATAACTTTATGTTCATAAAACACAGGAGTACCAGTCAGAGCACCCAACCCTCTTCTGCTGGCTGAGACAAAGGTTGGGAGCAAAATGGCCAACAAGGCCCCCAAAAGTCTCCAAGGCAGAGGGAAAAGCTGAGCACATGCTGGCTGGGGGCTAAAAGCAGGCGCTACCAGACAAGCGAACGGAGCGGCACATGCTGCCAACTTTTGTTTAAGCATTTGGGTTTCCTGAGAAGGATTTCAACAGAGAATAGCAAGTGAGATCCGGGGGTGTGCTGGGGGAGCTCCTCCCAGCTGCAGAGAGCATCATGAGACTGCTGAGGAAAATATAACAAGTGAGGGAAAAAGAGCAAAACAGGATGATAGGAAGAGCTTGTAATGAACATATGTAAGGGCCAAGGATATGCCATGGAAAGAGAAGGCTGGTTTTTGTTTGATAAACAAGAGAGCATCAGAGGAGGTATGTACAGAAGGGATACCACTACCCTCCCCTAGACCTCTTGCTGGTGCAAACAAGCTCTGCTGAGTGTGTAGGGAGTTGCCTCTCACCTTCTGTAGAATATTTCTGTGGTTTATCCATCCCTCAGCCTCATTGCTAGGGCTAAAAAAAAGCATCTGTAACCACTTGGTGGTGTCTTTGTAGATTCCTGTCAATTAACAAGTAGAAGGTATCATATGTTCCCTTTACTGCCTGTTAGGATGGGACCTATTCCTGTCTGAAGTGTCTCCATCAACCTCCGATAAGGGTGTTTTGCAGATAACCCTAGAACATCCCAGAGCTTTCAAACATGTATGGGAAAATATGGGGGAAATGGGGAATCTCTCCCCACTTCTGCCCCCACCAGTGCTGGATAGCTTTTGGCACATTTGATAGCAAGTGCTTTGTCCAGCCAGGTTTTAAATTGCTTAGTATTTTGTATGGCCTGAGATTACTCATTTCTCTAAGATCCTGTTGTGTTGGAGTTTATTCCCTCATTGGTACTATGCTTTATTTGGATTCATCACATGAGGATGGGGAAGCTCAGGTTAAACAGTCTGCACCCAGAATTTGAAGACGTGACAATTCTGGACCTCAGGTTCCCCAGGCCAAATAGCACTGCTCTATATCAAATGTAAGATTTCCTTAATGTCCCATGATGCCCAGATCTGAGGGCTTTGAGCCTGCTTCTACATTAATGTGTCATTTCTCTTTATTACAGCTTTTCTGTGCTAGCAGAGAAACTTTAATGGAGGAGCCACAGGCTACCACTTGCAGCTGCAGTCCTGCTGTTTGAGGAGCAATCAATCAGCCAGCCATGGAACATCACATCTCATATCCTGGACAAGCAGCCTCTTCAAAATGTTTTCCAAGAAAATCATCTGCACAGAGTTCTGTAAAAATCTAATTCTGCCCCATTAACCAATAGCTTATAACCAGCCCAGAAAAAAAATATCCAGGTATAATAGCCCTATGACAAATGTGCTAGCACTTAGTCAATTCACTTATCTATTCACTAAATGCATGCTTTAAACCCAAGAGCCTCACCCCCTTAACCTCCCTGGTTAATGTTTCAAGATTCTCTAACCAACTTGCTCATTATCTGCATGTAGGCTCAGAGCTCCAGCTTTGTACTGAGGTGCCCCTTGTACAATGAGAGAAGAGAAAGGTGGCCCATGTGCCAGCAGCCCAGCTCTATGTCAGATGCACGACAACAGAGGTGCCACCTCACAGGTCAGCCATGCTCAAAGCAGCGGGTCAGAGCTGAGTTACATGCTGAGTTACCTGCTGCCCAGGGAGTTCTCCACAGAGCTTATGACAGAAGAATTATAGGATGGAATTTATAGGATGGCCTTGAAGCGTGATGGCATGGTGTTTAAATGGAGAAGCTTCTCTGCTGCAAGGTGCAGAGTGGAAAGAATATCTAGGCAATGAGACTGCTGCCCTGAGTGGGAAGAACATCTGAGCAATGAGACTGCTGCCCTGAGTGGGAAGAACATCTGAGCAATGAGACTGCTGTCCTTTGGTAAGTGGAGACATCTGGACTGCATGAAAAGGAGCCACAAAATTCTTTAGAGGCAAAGGCAAGAAATTTGGTTGTGGTGTTGCTGACAGAGACGTTTGCAAAACAGCACGTGGGGTGGTGATGATGAGGGAATAGTGTGGTCACTCTTCTTGTCCTCCTCAGTGCTCTGCTCTCTCCCTTCTCTCTGCACAGCATCCTACCCACACTCTCCCTGTCCCATATGCCTCAATTGACTGCTCTTCTTAGCCTCTTAGATGGGCTTGGATGTTCCCACTCAAACTGTGAAGGTTTTGCCTTATTCCAAGCCAAACAAACAAACCCACTGGACATGAGAGTTATTTTGCTGTGTCAAATCATGCAGCCTCCTATCCTGTCCCAATGGCCAAAAAAGAGAAAGAAGTTTGGAGAGGGTTTAAGAGATGAACCTGGTGACAGACACCCAGCAGCTATTTCATGCAGGCCCTCTCTGCATGTGTTTTCCCTACTACTTACAGGAAGAGAAAGGACCAGAGATATGCAGGGATGAAGAGGGAAGGTCAGTCAACCTGCCATGGTTATGCAAACACCCAGGGGTGTTGCAAGGAGTCCGGAAGTGGAGTTCTCTCAACCCATCCAGTACCACAGCCTCTCTGCTTCTCAGCTTTTCACTAGCATGCCAGAAATCTGTTAAAAGCTGGCATCAGGAGTGATCACCATCCTGAATGCATTATGGAAGTGGGACATTCAAAACCACTGGGATAATCAGATTTTCAGCCCAGGAAACATAGGACATGCAACAGCAGCTCCTGAGAACTTGTCTGGTTCTAATCAAAGTCAGAGGCTGGATGCATTTCAGGGAGGATGAAGATCAAAGAATCAGAATGGAAGACCCTTTAGAAAGGAAATGGATCACAAATGTCGGGCTTACCTGGAAAGAGTGTGGTATCTTTGCTATTTGAGTTCATTAAAATATGTTCAGGGTGATCTAGAAGTACCTGCTCCTGCCTCAGCCTAGGAGGTGGAGGTGTGTGGTGTCCCAACCCTTCATTTCCTGAGTCCCTGTGAGCAAACACTAACTTTCTCTGTCAACAACTTGTCAGCCAGAAAATTAACCAGATTCTTTTTTCTTTTTTCCCTGAGTGTCCTGACACCCAGGGGCAGCTGATGCCACTGAAGCATTCCTCTGATGGCAGCCTGCTGAGAGGACTTGTGGTCAGCCATTTGAACACAAGCTGCCCTCACTAAACTCACAGGGAAAATATTTACCTGCAGCAGAGCGCAGGCAACAGTAGCTGCGGGCTCCTCTCTATTTATAGCTGGCTAGCACAGGCAAGCTGCTGTCTCCAGGTCTTTGGTCACCTGCTTGGATCTGAGGCTCACACAGGAGTAAGCAGGAACTCCCTGAAGGCTAAACCATGTTTGCAGGAAAGATTGTTTTGCCCCAGTCTCCACTATGGGCTGGTACAAAGTAATCCCAACAGACATCGGAAAGCTAAGCCTGCTTATCCAACAGCGTGAGGTCAGAGGAGGGACCGACCAGGGTCCGTGTTTACACTAACAATTGGGATTGCTTTGCAAAATGATATTCCTTTAAGGGTTTCTTCAAAATAATGTCAGGCCAAAGTACAGGCTCTGGAGGAAATTAGGGTTTTCATAATATATCTCCCCTATGAGAAAAGGCTGAGTGAGCTGGGACTGTTCAGCCTGGAGAAAATAAGACTGAGAGGGGATCTGATTGTTTATAAATATCTCAAGTGTGGGAGACAGAGGGAAATAGCCAGCCCCTTTTCAATGGTCTGTGGGGACAGGACAAGGGGCAATGGCTTCAAGTTGGAGCACAGGCAGTTCCGCACCAACATGCGGAAGAACTTTTTCACAGTGAGGGTGACAGAGCCCTGGCACAGGCTGCCCAGGGGGGTGGTGGAGTCTCCACCTCTAGAGATATTCAAGACCCGTCTGGATGCCTCCCTATGTGACCTGTCCTAGGGACCCTGCTTTGGCAGGGGGGTTGGACCCGATGATCTCTGGAGGCCCCTTCCAACCCCTATGATTCTGTGATTCTTCTACTATCAGGACAATTCTAATCACCCAAACACGGAAGAGCTGTGAGGTTTTCTCTGAGAGCTCAAGCTGATCAGATGTCATCTCGCAGGATAAAGCTGGTTAGTCCAACAGTTAGGAAGCAAACTCTCCTCACCAGGTGCAGTTAGTACCCACCAGCAGCCGAGGTCTCACCTAGCCTCTGTGGCGGGGCACAGGCCACGATGGACCCAGAGCCAAGTGCAGGCTGACAGGCCAGTCAGTGCTCGCGTCCAGTTCTCCACAGAGGGATGTGCCCGCCATCCCACTGTATCCAGCTGACTTTGGCCAACAGGATCCCAATGGGTACAACTGAAGGGGAAACAGATGGGCAACAGCATGAGAGTGTAAGCTTCGTTTCCTCAAAAAACCAGGCTAAACTGTCCTCTTTCCACATAATACCAAATAGGACCTTGCCCGTGCACAGCAACTGCTTGCTGCGGCCTGATGTCTCCTTCAGCTCCACAGCCAGGAAAGGCCTATGGAATATTGCCACACCCGCCACTCTGAGCTGTTGCGACTGAACTGCTCTCCCCCAAAAATTCCAGTTGCATTGTCCAGACCTCTGCTATAGGGCATATCACATCATGTAGTGGACCTTCTCCTCTTCTCCTTCCTCACCATCATCACTGGGTCTGAGCCCAGCCCTGAAGATTACAGGCACTCTGCTTCTCCATCATTACAGAGGGAATGCCTCTGAGAGAAGGTAACTCAATCAGAGCTGAAATACAACCATGGGTTACGTTACAGGCAAGTACTGCAGACATGTAACAACACAGCAAGTTTTTCTCAGTAATATCGACAATATATATGATAATGAATGCAATTAATGCAATAAACTTCACAATTTCCCTGCAAAATCTCATAGAGGAATCCAAACTAGTATCACGTTGACTCAAAGCAGCTTGGGCCTCCCAGTGAGTTGTAGCTCCTAACAGTCCCTAAACCATGCATATTCACCAACAGTATCTGAGCCCTGGAGCAGAGCAGGTTGGTCAGTAAGACAAGACATTTAGGTAGAGACATTCCCCAGGTTCGCAGCAGCTTGGCAGGTGAAGTGGACCCAGTGAGAGAGGAAAAGGGAGGAAGATCTATCTGTGGGTGGTAGATGCTGGAAGAGAGTGGCAGCCAAGGTAGTCAGGGAGCACATTTTGGAGCAGGCTGATGGGTGTCCCTCTCAAGAAGACTAGGTTTGGGCTTAAGAGTTACCAATTTCTGCACAACTTGTGTTACATCAAAGAATCCAGGTTTTAAGAGGTTCCTTCAAAACAGCTGCTTTCCTGGCTCCCTGTAAGCAGTATCCTGGCTGCCGGGTCCCTGCAGTGCCAAACATATGTCCTTGGCCTGCTCTCCCTGTCCCCAGCACAGCTGCCTTCCAGCCTCGGGCAGGGCAGATTTTGGAAGGCCTCGCGGAGGTGAGGAACTGGTGTGCAGCACTGCTTGGCTCATCCTCATCAGAACAGACAGTATCAGTCCTGTGACCAGCTGAAGGGATGAGGCCACTGGCTCATTATTTCTCTCCTAGGGGCATGCAGAAGCAAAGGAAACTCTCGCATAACCCCAGACTATGTTATTCATCAGAAGTCACCTGATGGAGGAATATGGCAACTGGCCAGTTCCACAGAGTGTTTCCTTCTTATGGCCACCAACATTCTTCCCTATAAACATCTGCAAATTATTCTCCTTTAAATCTTTGCTGGGATGCCAATGAGAATGGATATGCTCATCCCACAGCCTCTGACGTGATCTGGCCTTGTTTCATTCTCTTTTTTGACTTCTTTTTGCTTCCCTCTCTGAAATAAAGGATGCTAGTTCTCAACATGATTCCCAAACACTGTTTACTCCAAATCTGTGTTGTTTCCATTTCTGTGCCTGCAAATACAAGCTACTGTTGGAGCCCAGTCTGAAAGAAAATCTCTCAGCATATGGTCAGCAAATGCAGCACGCTCAGCTCCTGCCTATAAACCCTGTTTACCAGAACTACTTCAGGGAATCAGCACTGATTAAACGCTCCAGGAACTTTCATTGCATTTGGAGGATCTGCAGATCACCCTTCAGAAGAGTGACTGAGTGATCCAGAGCAGTCTGCTGTATGGTGCACACTGCAGTGCCACTTTGAAACAGTTAAAACCTGGCTCCAGGTAGGAGATACCTCAGCAACTCCTATGCCCTTTAATCCCTTTGTGAACAGCAGTTAGTGGCATTTGGATAAACATCTGCTGGCGGTGTGAATGAAAGCCACCAAATTCATACCTGAGTGCAAGAGTTCTTCAGGGTTTCCCAAGATTTATAATCAAACACCCTCAGACACCAAGCCTTCTCCCTCAGACATTGCTGCTGATCATGTTTCTTCAAGCCAACATTTATTTTCTCTTTGGGTGGAGAATCTTGAGTTGGGAGGATTTTTGCTGGTACAACTGATGATGTTACCAAGCCCTGTTCCCGAGGCCACCTGCCCGAATGAGCAAGGCCTTGGTGCAGCTCCTGATTTGGCTCAATTTGGCAGCCTCAAGTTTTGGTGATGGGCAAACACCAATCTTGCTCTAAAGCAGCAAGGTTTCAGCTAGCAACATAGGATCCACCTCACTAGCCCAACAACATGAGCCACCTCTGCTTGATATCAGGACCCCATAACCCCAGAAACTGGAGACATTTTGGTGTTTTTTTCAAGAAAGATGATGTTTTTCACTGTACTGGGAAAAAAACCCCAACCCAAACAACAAAACAGCCAAAGAGCATGTGAACAGACAGCACCCCTTCTGTCCCTCCAAAACACCATTCATTATTATTCTGCCTCCCCACCTAGAAGACAAGCCAGAGACACTGTGGCATGTTGTCCTCACAGCCTCTTTTTTTGGCTGGTGTGACACAAGCAGCTTGGCCAGGACTGGAGATTGCAGCCTCTTGTTGGAAATCAAATGTAATGCCCTGCCAAAGCCAGAAGTGACTAATCCACTCAGTTCCTTATGGGACAGATGACGATGATTTTCGGAACCCAATATTCCCTGCGAACCGCTTGCAGACCTGTCAGTGTGCCCTCCATCTAGGCCCCATAGTTATTTGCTTCTTCCCTTTCCCATTCCAACCCAGCATCACTCCCTGTTTTCCAAGGAGCATAATTTTAGCTTCTCTGAGAGGAAGAGAGGAGCTAATAGCGTGTGGTTTTCCCCCTGCACAGGTAGCAGAAGGTACAGCGTGCAGCTGGGAGTGCTGCCCTCAGATGGAACGGGCAATCACTCCCCGTCGGCATCTTCTGCCGGTTAATGAAAAAGCACCGTCTCCCTGGAGGGCTGTCCACACCATGCCTTTTGGCCCAGATTTTCCAGGTGGTTTAGTACCACTGGTGGGATCATGGCAGGGGCCACCAGCACAGATGCTGAGTCTGGACAACATCAATCATAAGCTTGGGCTGGTAATCATTGGGCTAGGAGAGAAGAGAAAGGAGGAAGATAACATCCACAATAAAACCCAGGATTTCTAAGAACCAAACGTGTGCCTTGACGTCAGGTCCAGGCTGAATTCTTACAGCTGTGACTATTTTCTGACACTAATTTTCCTTTCCTTGCTTGTGCTAGCAGATCCTGCCTAGCAACAGAGGTTACTTCTCCAGGTTGCCTCTTGCAGCGCTCCAAGCGGCTCTCTGCTGGCTGTCTGCGGCTCCTTCCCATCCAGACAGCCGAACAAGAATAGCCAGTTTCTCTTTCTCCTCCCGTCAGTATCATCCTCCCATTGCTGTGTGACAGCCCTGCTTTGTGGCATTTCACATGATAAACACTGTCAAGGAAGATTAAATCCCCCAGAAAACAATTCATCTTTAAATAAAAATAAGTATCTGTGAATCACTCCTTTTAAAAATAAGCACTTATCAGAATTCACACTCTTTGGGGGTAGGAAAAGCTTCTGTTTGCCTCTAACACAATCAGGGTAACTTTGATAGAAATGTCTGGTTTCCTTAAGGTTTTCTTCCCTCTGCTTCAAGAGAGGATAAAGATCAGACCACTATGGTACCAAAGAGTCCCAGCTGTTTTCTCTGCTTCTCTCTCCCCGATCAGGGTGGATTTAATCTAAGCTCTTAATTATAGACCCTACTCTAAAAAACATTCCCTGCTAAAATAAGGTACCAATTACGCAGGGCTCCTCCGTTGTGCTGGGGCATGTGGTGAGTCAATCAGTTCCCTCAGATCCCTACGGAGCCTGGCAAATCCCTGCCTGCTGAGTGCAGGGACTGACTACTCCCTCCCGGGGACAGATTAACCCCTTTTTCACTAGCACCTTAGCTGGTGTGTCTGCACAGCTGGAACTCTAAATGTTTCACCTTCAGCTCCCAGGTCCCAGCAAAGGCCCTCTGCTGTTACACAGGGGTTTGTATAGAAAAAAAGAGCCGAGATGGGTTTCTGTCTGGATGCAGAGCACGAAGGGTGACTGCTTGTAGGACCAAGAGCAAAGCCCTTGTGTTCTGCCAGCCTTTTTCTCGCTGCTGTCATTTGAGTGCCTCGTGGAGACCTCATCCCCTGCTCATCACAGCACGTGCAGCCTCCTCTTCCCTTCCCACCCACACCTCAGTCTTGCTACAGCTCCAACAGTTGTAGGTAAAACTAACGGGAAGGTAACATCAGGAAATGATTTCCTACACTGGCCTTTCTGCTTGATGTGTGCTGCCTTCTAGAAACGAAGAAAAAGACCCGTTATTTGGAAAGCTGAGACCTGCTCAGCTGGTAGGAGAGAATTCCTTGATGCTGTGGGGCTGAGAGCTGCTGTCATGAGCCAAAAATTGATTTCTAAATTGCTGTGTTTCATGATGCATATTTATAATTCTACAACGCTGTCCTAGAGAGGCGGCATCAGACAGCTTAGCCCAGGCTTAAATGACTCCACAAAAAGCAAAGCACCGGAGGATCAAGCACGCTGTGCACAGCAAGGAGGAGCAATTGGTAGGAAACTCTCAAACACCAGTTTTTATCAGCAAGAAAGCAAATGGGTCATGATATTACAGTGAGATAAGCCTCTTTTATAAGATGGTCTTCTACCTTAGTGGAATACTTCAGCTATTTTAAATTTATATGTATCTATTTCAGCTTGCTGCTGGCTCAGTTTGCTTACTTCAAGCAGGGGTGTCAAGACAACTTTCTCTAGGCTTCAATTTAATTTATGTTTCTCAGCTTTGTTCCAGCATTACTTAGACTTCTGTATTCAACAGCTAACTCAGAAATGGAGCTTGCCACTGCCTACATGAAAACAAAAGATCAGACTGGGGGTGTGGGCCAAGGAACTGATAAACCAAACAAACTTCACAGCAGTAATTTAATGGATATGGGCTACAGATCATTTGCCCTCCTGTCTGATGAGTCAATGTGGACTGAGCTATGCCACACAAAAGAAAACCTCCCAGGTTACCCAGAATAAACCCCCACAAATAACGAAGTCTTGATTAAATGAAGCTGATCATTTAGTAACCATCTCTTGTTCAGTCCCAGTTGTGTTTGCTGACATTTTGCTCACAGGAGTACGTGGTGAGTCACTGCACAGTACCTACCCCCACCCTCCACCTCCCTGAGATCCACCATGTTCGTTTTGCAGCAGCTAATGACAGCTATTAGTAACCACCAGCTAGTACAGATGCAAGCCTGTGGGCTGCCTGCGGATGGCTGCTCGGCAGTTTAGCGTGGCTTATGCATGCATCACTGTCCTAGAAGTGAGGGATGTAGGCAGAGTGTGATCCTTCCTACGCTACCAATAGCCAGCCGCCCTGACTTCAGGAGCCACGGAACAACTACAGAAAACCCACCTGCCTGACACATGGTTCAGCTCTGCTTTCAGTGGCTTACCAGGTGCTGAAGTGAATTTGCCAGGGGAAGCTTTCCTGGTGTTCTACAGAGATGTTGACCTGTTTATTTTAAATTCACCTCTTGGCTCTGTCATTTTTCTATTCCCTTTGTTTCATCAGCTCCCAATTTTTTTTGTCTGTAAGTGTCACTGGATTTATCTTGTTTGCTTGCTGGTTTGGAGGAAGGAGTACTGCATTGTTCTGTTCCTTTGGGAGCGACCCACAAGAAGTCTTCTGAACAGGAATATGTTTGCTCAGGGTTTACACGACCTGAGAGAGGCAGCTTCCTCTGCTCACAAATGGTCACACTGTCTGCAATGTGAGGTTCTGTGTTTGCTACTCAGCGAGAGGAGAGGAGAGGAGAGGGGAGGAGAGAGGAGAGGAGGAGAGAGGAGGAGAGGAGAGAAGAGAAGAGGAGAGGAGA
>VZTU01023468.1:80504-90878 GCA_013400835.1 Zapornia atra
AGAGGAGAGGCAAAACTCCAGTAGGCTGGACTAGGAAGAAAAGTGCAGAAGGCCTGTGAGATTACTACTGAATTGGTACTGAGGAGACAGGAAAAGAAGAAAACACAGGTCAGCTGAGTATCAAGTTTAAAAGTATCCTAGTTCTTGGCATTTGCTGCTTCTTTACTTTGTTTTCACCTGTCCAAAGTTACATCTCTACAAAGTGAATTAAAACCTGCCAAAAATGTATGATTCTTTTTGGTAAATATCTTCAAGGAATTGGAATGAGACCAGACACATTTCTCTTGCTAACAGATCAGATTCAAACCGGGGATCCACCAGGCCGATGTCAGTACATTTCCAGGGAGCAAAATCAAACTACATTATTGTGATGTTTTGACCCTGGCTGGAGGTCAGATGCCCACCAAAGCTGCTCTATCACTCCCCTTTTCAGCTGGACAGGGGAGAAAATAGATATTGAGAGGCTCAGGAGTGAGATAAGGACAAGGAGAGATCATTCCACAATCAGTGTCACGGGCAAAACAGACTCAACGTGGAATAAAAATTAAAAATAAGCATCTAATTTATTGCACTGCACAGAGACACACCCAGTGAAACCAGAGCTGGACAATGGGAAGTGCGACTCCCCCACGGAGTCACAAGTGCCCCCCAGCAAACCTACTCCAGCATAGACCTCTCTCTCCACAATCTGCAGGTCCTGCCAGGAGCTTGTTCCAACAGGGGTCACACCGTCTTCCATGTCTCCACCCACTCCAGCTTGGGGTCTCCCCACAGGTTGCAGGTGGGATCTCTGCTCCCCATCTTCTTCTATGGGCTGCAGGGGGACAACCTGCTCCACCATGGTCTTCTCCATGGGCTGCAGGGGCATCTTTCTCTCCAGTGCCTGCAGCACCTCCTCCCACTTCTTCATTGACCTTGGTGTCTGTAAAGTTCCTTGCATCTTCTCACTCCCTCCTCTGGTGGCAAAAAGCTGCTGCTTGCAGTTTTTTCTCTTAAACATAATTCACAGAGGTGCTGTGACTATTGCTGATGGGCTCGGCCTTGGTCAGTGGGGCGTCCATCCACCTGGGGGAAGATTCTAGTAGCTTCTTACAGAAGCTGCCCCTGCACCCCTCCTCCACCAGATCCTTGCCACACAAAACCATAACAATTATAATAGTTGAAGTTTTAAAAACCAAGAGTTAGGAAACACCAGCATAAAGGCCGTACTGTGACAAGCTCAAGCTAACCTGTTCCTATCATCCACTTCCTCACTTAGTGGTGCCATTTATTCTCTAAAATATAGTCATGGCCCTGCAGGCACTAATAGGCCATAATTGCACTGGTCAGACTCACATGGGTCTCCCACCCACACCCCCCCCTCATGGGCTCCAGGGCTCCACGTAAGCTCTGAACTGAGCACGTGCTCAGCTCCTGCATGAGCTGTGAGTGTGACTGCAGTTCTGCCTCTGGCCTTGCCTCTGGGATGGACCATTGATCTCCACTGTAGGCAGTTTTTCTCCTGTATGGGTCCCTCAGGTGTATGTTCCATCTTGTCTCTAGACCCAGTTCTCTTTCTTTTTGTTCCTGCATGGACCCTGGACCTAGTTCATTGCTGGCAGTGTCTGGGGCTGTTGATGGACCCAGCTACCAGCATCTGTACCTGCCTGCTGTGTTTATGTGTTGTGGGGCTGTGCTCCATCACTGAGGACACTACTTGTGCTGGGATTGCCTTTGGCTTCTGAGTTGCAGGCCACTGCTGTTCCCTGGAAAATATTCTGGAGTTAAGCCTGTCCTCCTTTAAGATTTTGGGAGAAGCCATTTAGTCTAGCACCCCTTCCAAGAAGCTCCAGTTACTTCTGGTGTTTCACTCATGCTAAACTGCCTATGCATACTGGCAAAGCTGGATCCAATGAGGAATATGTCTACTTACAGTTTGCAGCTCCTCCTTTTTATCGTAGGAATAGGTTTATAGGTGTTCTGTCTGCTGCCTGCTACAGGTTTCTTCATATCTATCTACTCATCCCTCTGGAGTTTGCTTTTTTTAATGCTGTTGAGTTAGTCGAGGTGGGGGGTGGCTGATGGTGTAAGTAAGCAAGGGCTAGGCATTCCTGTTGTCTCTCCACGTGGTGTGAATTGTGAGCCCCTTGGTGCCTGAAGCTCTACTTAACCACAGGGACATCCAGAGGACCACATGCCCTCAGAGCTCCTCCATACCTGCTTCATTAGCCTTACTAACTGGTCTATAACTAAGTTATCCAGATGGCTCACCGGAGACCAGGCTGGCGTAGCCCATGAGAACAGCTCTTCAGTGGCACCATGCCTGAAGGGGAACCTGAGCGAGCCCAACACCCAGCTCCCCTGCTGAAGGCAGCAGGCTGTTTCCCAGGCTTGCAGTCCTTACCACAGCATGTTTCTATTAAATCAGACCCTGTCCTGCTGTGCTGGCCTCGTCTCACTGTTGTTCCCTTCTCTTCAGGGCTGTATGGTGGATGTATCCCAACAGGATGGGAGGAGGCACAGCGTACTTTGCAGGTACACAGCAGTCTTTCCTGCTCAGAACTCAGTATGAGGTGAAGATCGCTCTTCACACTGGTTTTCAGGGGCTAAGATGCAGCATCACATTGGTTAGTCAGCTCAGTCTTTTCAGACCAATGTAGATTTTAACAGGATATTTGATTTTAAAAGTACATCTGCTTTTTGCTGGTTAGAGATTCACAAAGGAGTGATCACTTCATCTAGCCTCCCACGTTCCTGTCTGAGGCTGGACGATGAGTTCAGTCCCTGTTGCCTAAATCTCTCTGAAACAAATGGGAGTGAGGCACCTACATGATGCCTTTTAAAAATCTGTCTAAACACTGTAATAATAATAATTAGCTGTCACATTAGCAGATGCCTAGAAGCTTGACTAATAATGATGCAACAACTGTAATGATGGAATACTTTTCCATGCTTTATTGGCAAATTACTGTTTTTGCTTGCTTTGTTCCCACTTGTGGCTCCTCAAAATGCATTGTGTGTCCAACCCTTCCCTTAAAGTCTTTCTCTTCCAGGACCTAGACTACTGTGCTTTCCACCATGTGCTTTGTTGGATTTTCAGGTTCCACACCAAGCTGTCATTCCTGCAGCTTAGCTCTCCGCTGAGGTACTGTTGATGACTCATTGCCTGTCTCTGATATACCAATCATAGACTCAAAGAATGGTCTGGGTTGGAAGGAACCTCAAGGTCCATCTAGTACCAACCCTCTGCCATGAGCTGGGACATGCTCCACTAGACCAGGCTGCCCAAAGCCCCATCCAACCCGGCCTTGAACCCTGCCAGTGAAGGGGCAGCCACAGCTTCTCTGGGCAACGTGTTCTAGTCCCTCACCACCCTCAAAGTGAAGAATTTCTTCCTAAGGACTAATCTAAATCTACCCTCTTTTAGGTGAAACCCATTACCCCTTGTCCTGTCACTACATCACCTTGTAACATGTCTCTTTCCAGATTTCCCATGGGCCCCCTTTAGGTACTAGAAAGCAGTTTATAAGATCTCCCCAGACCCTTCTCTTCTCCAAGCTGAACAATCCCAACACTCTCAGCCTATTTTCATAGGAGAGGTGCTCCATCTCTCTGATGATCTTCATGGCCCTCCTCTGGACTCACTCCAACAGGTCCACGTCTTTCCTGTACTGGGGCTCCCAGAACTGGATGCAGTGCTCCAGGAGGGGTCTCACCAGAGCAGAGTAGAGGGGCAGAATCACCTCCTCGACCCACTGGTCACACTGCCTGATGCAGCCCGGGACCTGGTTGGTTTTCAGGGCTACAAGCACTCATTGTCGGGTCACACTGAGCTTTTCATCAATCACCACCCCCAGTCCTTCTCCTCAACCCATTCTCCACCCAAAGGTGCTAAACAATGCCGGTCCCAGTACCAACCCATGAGGAATGTCACTCATCACTGGTCTCAGTAGGGATATTGAGCTGTTGACCACAACAAACAACTTGAGTGCGACCATCCAGCGAACCCACTGAGTGGTCCGTCTGTTGAATCCATGTCTCTGCAATACAGAGACAAGAATGTCATGCAGGACAGTGCATAGTCATCTGTGAAGGAAACTGTCCTTCTTGTGGCAGGTGTTGCAAATCTAGGAAGAAGGCTTGCACACCTCTGCCAAATGTGACCAGTCTGTGTGTGTAGTCCCAGTGAAACAAGAGAACTGAATCAGGCATGGTGTGGGTTGCTCACATTCATGCCGTATTACAGTTCTGTGAGCCCATCTGAGTTTAAACCTGGAGTACTCCTTACTCTTGTTTTCACTTATTTCACTGGCTTTTGAGTGACTCAGGCTACCTTTAGCAGAAAGCCCCTTGTTATTCTAATTCTGAGCCTGTCCTGTGTAAGGCCAGTCACGTGCTGAATAATGCCACACTGTTTGCCATGTAAGCATCTGACCATATGGGCGCCTCCATGCACCCTTCCCTTGAGCTCCCAGCCAAACTGGGGCCTGGAGCACAACAAATGGCAGGTTCTTTGCCTTGTGCCCCTGGTCTAACCCTGCCATTCCCTAATTTTTCTCTCTGTAGCAAGAATAGTGCTGCTTGCTTAGTAAAGCACTTTAAAATCTTTGTGTGCATGATATTGTGTATGTACAAAGTACCATATGTTCAGGTGCAAGACCTGCAGATAGCTTTTGTAAGATCTTTTTTTTTCCAGCTTTTGGCTGCTATTGTACCTGGAAAGGGAAGAAATCCTTTCTTACTTCTGCAGTAGTCTCAGTAATGCCCTGGAATAAACCATGTAATCTCTCCTTGTTTTTCCCAGAGGCTGGAATGTTTTGTACTCAGCTGTACAGCTGATCTCTGAGTTAACAGCCCTCTCACAGACCTCTAAAGCATCTGCAGAAGGGGACCCAAGCATTTTCTGTTTCATCAGGTGCTCTCACATGCTTCAGTTATTGAAACACACTGTGCCTTAAGGTGGTGTCATCCACATGTCACTGCTGCTTGAGAGAAACCAGATTTTAAGCCTGCCTTCTCAAGGTTTCTCCACCCTGGAAACTGGTTTTAAACATGGACACACATCTGCTGAGCTCTCCCAGTCTTAGGTGCACCCTGCCTCCACAGGAGTATTTGTCTATGACCAGGTATGATTAGGTTATCAAGAAGTTTACAAAACAAGCCTCTCCCACACCATTTTTGGTAGTATGGATGAAGCTACTCACTGGGTACGTTTCCATGTCCTCTTGCCTTCCCTTGCATGTCCTGTCTCCCCTTTCTATGTGGGCCCGTTGTTCCTTCCTGCAGGCTCTGCTTGCCTCTTGCCCTCTGCTCCCTCTCAATTTAGCATCTTTAATAAAGGTCTCTGGGTTCATTGCCATGAACAAAGAGCGTTGTAAGCCTGGCTCTTTTGCTTTCAATAGGCTCACCTTTGAAACCCAAAAGCGTGCCTCCTGAGCAGGGGCTGGTGCTGTTAAAAGGCTGATAGCAATATTGAACCAGCTCCAGGACCTTCAAGGAAATGTTGCGTTGACTGTCACTGGGAAACCCCACCCAGAGGTCTGACAACCCTACAAAGATTTTTTTCTGCTCACTTTCCTGTGAAATGAGAACTGTAATGGACCAGTTCCATCCTTCCATAGATGTAGCCAAAAAGAAACAGGGGGATTTATCCAAGCCTCAGGTGTTTGTACATATATATTCCCAAGCTAGTAGATTCCTCTGATTACATCAAAAAACGGTGACCCAGTGCAGCCTTTAAAGTGTCCTATTCTGTATGTGCTCTGTCTCTGTGTGGGGCCCTTTCTAGCCCAATCTGTCTTTGTTCTCATCCAGTGCTCACAAACAATAGGGGCAGCCCAGGCTGTTTGATGAAGTCCACGTGCGTTAGAGTAGCTGCTCTCCCCTAAAATGTTTCTCTCTCCTGGTAGACAGCTGTCGAGACATTTTTCTGTGCCAAATGAATGGTTCCAGCTTTACCTCCTCAGCTGAAGAAGAAAGCTCACTTGAAATCATCTACAGCTGGTAGCTGGATCATTGCCTGCCCTGTTCAGTTGTGTCAAAGGAGTACCTCCCCGTTGTATCTTCTCCCCACTTAAACACATGTGCATCACACAAAGACTTTGATGGAGGAAATGGCATAATCAGGTGTCTATCATCCATTTGCTGGACACCTGATAAAATTTCCCTAGAATAAAACATTGGTAACTCATATGATCTTGCAGAGCATTGCCTCTGTACAGCCATTTGTGAGACAGCAGCAGAGGAAAGTGGCACCACACTGCTGCCATACAGGTAGCCTGTCCCCCCAGGCCTCTTGTGATCTTCTGAGCTGGGTCAGGTTTCTTATTTTTCAGGAAGGTGGGATGAAGTAACACTGTCCCTTGGCAAGAGAAGGTGGTTATGGGAGTCTATATACAGAAAGAATAATAAAACACCCTGGCCCTCTGCAGGACACCACGGCCTGAAAGCTCTTCTTTTTCCAGCAGTTGTCCTCCACCATGGAAGGCCTAGCACTGCGAAAGACCTGCAAGTTCCCTGTCCCATCTTTCATACGTGTGTATCACCACCCATCCTTCTCAGCAACCTCCTGTCTTTGCCCGGGCACGGCAGTGAGTCCTGCTCACTGCAGCAGTGACTGCCTTCAGGCTGATTAGTGTCCCTCTGCCGGCCTCCCTGAGCTGTGGTGTCCATGATGACTCTTCATTTCCACAGGAGAGCATTATGCGTTCCCTGGCATCGGGCCTGCGCACTGTCTCTGTTCCTGACATCTTAATAATGGCACATAAATTCCGAGTCCCTCTCTGGACATAAAGTTCATTCTTTCTTACAGCTCCTGGGTGCTTTAGAGTTTTACGCTTAAACACCTTTTAAGATCTGCCCAACGCCTACTAGGTATGGTGACAGGGTAATGAGACCAGCTCTGCTGTTATGGAGGGGGCACAGTGGGACCTCCTCGTGACTGATCTTCATCTTCTGATCTCGAGATTAACTGTATAAATAATTTCCCCTGGCAAAACATTGCCATCTGAAAATGTATCTGTAAATGGCACTTGTGCCCACGTTAGCTTTCAGGTCAGCCAAAAGCAATAGGTTTCAGTTTGTGAGGGAAAATGAAAGGCAATTTATTTTTTTATATATATATAAGTAAGCTTATTTTATGAGAATGAAGCTGGAAGCTGAACCGTCTCCATTGAAAAACACAAGCTATCAGTAGCCACTATCAAATAACGAGAGCAACTAGTGGGATGAACCCAGCCTTTGATGTGAGGCAAAGCAGAGAAGGCACAGAGGGGACATCTAGGAGTCAAGCTGCCTCTCAGCAGCAAGCAAGGCCAGCCCTGTATTTCAGCTGCCTCCTCTCTGCTGCCAGAAATGTTGGGCGCAAGGGAAACAGCAGTGGAAAATCCCACTAGATCACTGTCCCACCTCAGGCACGCCTGGTTTAGTAGGCTCAGCTTTGCCACACAGGAATCCGCAAGCACACTGGAAAATGAACAGTGGTTCTGGAGACTCAGTAGGAATAAAAACACTAAGCTGTAGCATTTTCTCTTCAAAGAGAAAAGACGTGCACAAGCGCCCCCGCCAAGCCCTGACACTAATTCAGTGGGATGTACCCAGGTCCTGCTAAATTCCACTGAAGTTTTGTCAGAGATTTTATTTAGATCAATATGTTGGTGTCAGAGTTGCACTGCACAATTCTTTCCAAGATTGTGATTAATTCCTCAGTCACCTATTTTTTCTTTGAAATGTTTTTTATAGCATGGCTCACAATGCTGGGGAGCGAGTTTAGATAGGATGAATATTAAAGGTAGGCCTTAATAAGGCTGTTGGGCACACACATCTACCCCTCTTTGGTGTATTTAAGTTCTAGGTCTAACACAGCCTCTTCTGCTCACTTGTGCTACACATGGGACTGGCTCCTCCAGAGTCACCTGAGCTATAGTGATATGAGTCAGCTATATAAAAGGCCCAGGGTCTTCCCAAATCCTAGCCTAAGAAGTAAAAGAACAAACTGCTGACTGAACTGCATTTCCCTCTTTCAGGGGAGGCTTAATTAATATTTTCAGGCCGCTTTAAAAATTAAAAGTGCCATGTGGTACAATACTGCTGTTCCTGTTTTTACCCTGTAGCTGATATGTAGCAAGGCCCCTACAAACTAATTAGAAATTGCTTTTGGTATTTTTTTGTATTTTTGGTGTTTTTCAGCAGAACTACTACAGCTTGCTTCATTCCAATAAATGTGCCCTACCTCACCCTCCCCCATCCCACTTCCTCTAAGCTCCTCTGCAAGGGAAATAAAAACATCAGACCCTGGCACCATCTGTCAAGCACAGGCTAATCCATTCTTTGCTTGTCTCATGGTCAATTTGGTTCCTCTCTGATTGGTACTGCTACCCTTCCTATTGCTGAGAATTTAATACTATTCATAGGTTTGGGCTTTGCTTTATTTTCATGGTAATATTATTATGCCAACTGCAATGTTCAGACATACATCCCTGCCATAAGCCTAGGCTGGAGAGCAGTACCTAGGCAAACATGCAACTGCCTAGCAAGGCAGGCAGTGTCACTCTCCCCGTTTTACAGAGAAGGAAACGAGACAAAAAGAACTGTCTTGGCACGGGATGTACAGATGCCTTCCTCAGCAGCAGAGCAAAGCAGAGAGCTCACAGGTACTTGGGTAACACCCAGTCACTGATGCCAACCAAACCACCATTGCCTTGCCTCTCTTCTTCCTCTTGTTTTGGCTTTGTTTACCATGATCTCTATGGTAGCTTTGTAAAGATGATTAAGGCATGGGCCTTCACATAGCTCTTGTGATGAGACTCAGCAGACCCACCAGGGACAAAGCTCATATCTTATGCAGCAAGGCACAACAGCAGTTTCAGTCAATCTGTTAACAAACAGGGCATGTTAGACCTGCTATTTATTCCATTTGCTGGTAGCAAATGAGACCCCTGGCATGGTCTTTAAGGATTCTTTCTAATATTCTTGGTACTGCTGCTGTCCCCGTGCCATTAACTAAGAGGTGACTGCTGCCTGACTGAGTGCTCCAACACTTCTTGCCTCCTTTGCATGGTCTAAAGAGAGGTTTGATGACAGGCAAATGAGAAACATCAACGCTCAGCTCTGTTCAGGATAAGGCCAGAGCTGACCATACCAAAGAGATCCCAGTTTTTGGAGGGCTGCCCAAAGCAAAGAGCGCTTCTTCATGTATCAATGTTGACCCATCACTGTCTGCTCTCATGCAGGAGGTTGTGTTCTCCCCCATCTAGCAATTTCTATCAGTAATTGGTACAAGATGCAAGCTGAAGAGCAGGGCATTTAAGTATGTGCTGTCTGATCTATGTTCACAGAGATGTCCCTTTGCCTTTGAAATGATGGAAGAGCCCTGCGGAGTCTTTCATTCTTGCAAGTACTGCAGCTCCTCTGGTGATACCACACAAACAGACCCAGGAGCCACTGCACATGGTAAATGTACTTTCTCTAACATGGATGTGATATTGTTAGAACAGAAATCCTTAAAATGACATGGCTTGCCCCACAAAAAGAAAAAAAACCCACACATTTTACCATCTTTTTCATAATCAACAACTCAGAAGGGCTTTTTTCATTGCATATTGGCCAAGGCCACTATTTGTTTGCCAAGGTTGCAATCTGCATGCGAGCACTGAGCCATTAAAACTGGCAGGGAACTGATAATGCTTGCAACCGATAGCCAAGGGCCACAAACACTTTGCTGCTTTTCTTCCCTGATCATTCACCACCATCACGGGCAATATTTAATGTCACACAAAGATTTCAACTTGCGTGGCCCAAAACACTG
The DNA here is from genome assembly GCA_013400835.1 of Zapornia atra. Lineage (NCBI taxonomy): Eukaryota > Metazoa > Chordata > Aves > Gruiformes > Rallidae > Zapornia > Zapornia atra. Next base: position 90,289 of record VZTU01023468.1, read on the forward strand.
CAAGCATTGTCAGTCACAGCTCTGCTGCGGTGGGAGTGTGGTTGACAGTCACCTCAGTGCCTTTCCCCGCCTCATACCCTCACAGGGACCCCTGCTATGGTGATGCTGGGGCAGGCCAAGCCGCTGGGCATGCAGGGACCGTGGGAGGAGAGCAGGCCTGAGGATGGGGCTGCCCTTCTTCCCTCCAGGCCTGTGGCAGTGTGCTCTCGGGGCACGGGAAGGCCGGTCAGCATGCGGGCTTTTCAGCCCCCGCAGCACGATGTGGGCAGCTTTGACACACTCCTACCAGGGCTACTGAGGTAAGGGGGCCTGGGAGAGAGATGGGGAAACAGAGAGCACCAGGGTCGGGGCAGCGGGTAACAGATGCCTGGGAGAGGTAAATGTCAGGGCCCAACTCCTCGCCGCTCAGGCCCGCAGCGCTGACAAGCAACACCACCACCACCCCGTCGGCAGCGGCCGTGAACCGACCGTGAGGCGATCGGGGGCGGGGCGGGCCCTGAGGCAACAGGGGCGGAGCCTCTGCAGCGCTGATTGACGTGAGGCGGGGGCGGGGCCGCGAAGGGGCGGAGCTGCTTGTCGAGCCGGAGCGT
>VZTU01023468.1:91604-129496 GCA_013400835.1 Zapornia atra
CCCCGCGCGGGGCTTTGTGTGGAGCAGCGGCGCGGGGGTAACGGCCGCGGCGCGCGCGGCCCCAGCGCGCACGCGTGGGCTGGGGGCGGAGAGGGCCGCCTTTCGCCCTCCCCCTCTCCCCTCGGTGACACCGGACCCTGGCCGATGGCAGCGGCCGGCGTTCGGGGCTTCACGTCGGTTCCGCCCGGGGCGCCTCGGGGCGCGGCGCGGGCAGGCGTTGCCCTGAAGGGTTGCGCGGGGGTTAACCGCCGTGCGGCGGAGGCCGCCACTGGTCCCGCCGCTCGCAGAGCGTGCGTCAGAGCTCCCCTTACCCCTCTCGCTGCCTGCCCAGTCGTTTGCGCGGAGCTGCCGGCCCGGTTGGGGCAGCCGCGGTGCCACACAGCAGTCGCACTTGACGCATCTCTCTCCTCCCTTACCAATTAGAAGGTGCTGCTTGTTCACCGCCCCTTGAAGACTTACTCATCGCCGAAGCAGCCCCGAGTAAGCCCCGTGTCCCTGCCTGACAGGCGGCTCTCACGGGAAGCCGGCTGTTAGAAACCGAGTGGGGTTGCTCTCTGCTTATGGAAGTGCTCTGGCTCTTTCAGCAGTGTGCCAGTTAGCCTGTCAGCTCCTAGGTTGGGTTTTGCCCGTGAAGGTATGAATCCCCAGGGAATTGAGATATTTGGCTGGCTCTTTTCGACTCTGGGAAAGGTTCTGGTCAAAGCAAAAGGGAATGGAGACTGTCATCTGTAGGTTCGTTTGTTACTCCGTGTACAGACCTCGGCTGTGACTGTGCAAACAGTTGCAGATTAGATCATTCCAGCGTGTTTCTTTAAGAATACAGACTGTCTTTAGACTCATACAGTGATTTCATCGATTGTTTTTCTTGATTTTCTTTAAACAACATACATGGTATTAGATTGAAGGAATAACAAAGCAAGTCTTGTGACACAAACATAGGGCATGGCTCTTCTCAAAGTGTGCTAGGTGTGGCAGAGCAATTCTTCATGTCAACAACTATTGGTAATAGATTAACCATGATTGTAACTAAGTTTTGTGGCTGGTAGCAGAAAGTGATGGAACTTGCTCCATGGCTGTAAAAATTCCTTCTTGTGGCTGGTTCAGCTATATATACAGAGCTATACACCAGCTGTGTATGATGCTGTTATGTATAGCCTTGTTCCAGATAGCTGACTTCAAGTAATGTTTGTGACAACGATGCTGTCCGTTTTTAAGTGTTACTCTCTTTTTCTGATGTTAGTCTTTATAAATAGTATTTGGAGGCTTCTGTCATCTGTTACTTTCACTTCTGTAGCGGTGGAAGCACTTAATTTATAGAACACAGACCTGATTGTTTATATATAGATTTTAATAATGATGAATGAGTTTCAGACATGACTGCCAAGTGTGTGAGGACAAAAGAAATTGCACCTCAGAGCCTGGTAGAGAAGACGATGAGAACAGATGTGATTTTTTTACTTGTCAGCTGACAGACTGCGAGTTGCACACATGTACAAACATAGGTGTGTGTGTATATATTTATTTAGCATTCTCTCTGCTTATAGTCATCATGAGCTTGAAGTAGTGTTGTCCAAGTTTTTCATGTTTGTTTACTATCATTTGACCTATGTTGAAATCTTGAGTTGCTCGGGTCTTGCCAAAACACGTAATTCCCTTAAGCAAATTTTAACTTACAAATATATTGTTAAATGTATAGAAGAAATGCCTGTGCACTGTGGACATCTGGTAGTAAGTCTCTTCTTAATTTTGGAGCCTTTATCTACACTTAGGAATTTTCCTATTTGATAGAAGAATTTCTTGGTCTGATACTCTAAGCATACTGGCAACCTTTCTGCTAGTGGATGTAATTTGCATGTAAGCTTGGATGATAACTATCTTTTCACTATTTCATTAGTTTTCTTAAATCATGGGGGACAAAAAAAGTTAATGGAGCCTGTGGTGCTTTCAGGTAAAGAGTTGTATTACTTCAGCACTAGACTTAATGAAGGCAGCATCACTAAAGCTTTCTGAAAGTTGCAGAATGGATTAACAGGCAAAAATTGTTTTTCCTGCTGAATTAGTGTAAGAATAAATTTATTACAAATCCAGGAAATACAACTTTCTTAGAAACAGTTGAAGGCTTAAGAGAGGAAAAGGATGTTGAGAAGGGAAGGGGATAAAGAAACAAGGAGGCAGGAGTAGTTGCTGCTTTTGGATTCTTTGTGTAGTAGTGGGAAAGAAAATTAATATGAACCTGATACCATTTGTAAACTAATACTTCTCTGTGTTAGCTATCAAGAGTATTGTGTGAATGTAAGTTACTGTGTTGGGAGATGCTGAGATATGGGGGCTGTATTAGAAACAAGCACCCATCTGTATGTCTCTGCTCTCTGTGAGGATGAAACAAACTACCCTGGATTATTGCATACACCAGTATAATGTTGTGTTAACGTATTTCAATGCCAGTATCCCAGTGCAAAGCTTTTGCCCTATGTGGAAATAAAGCCAGTTTGCCATAGCAAATGAGACTAGTGTAACTTGCACAAGCACAGTTTCATCCTGTGAGGCACCCTGTTTGAGGTGGGTGCTGGGCGCTGCACCTGGGCACAGCTTTCATTACTTTGCCAAAGTCTCTTCAGTCATTTCACTGTATTAACTTCCTTGTGCAGTTCTAATGAGCATTGCATACTGGCCCACTTCACTTTCTTCCTTTGCATTTGGCTATGTGTGGTGCTTTCTGATAACAAATTCTTGGGTGAAGGCAGAGGCCAGGCCCAGCTTACTTCAGCGGTTGCAGAAGTCAGCAGCAGATGGCTGAATCTCAGACCTCCTAAGAAACTGACTGGCTGTGTATGTTCAGATGCACCTCAGTTTGTGAGCAGCAGAAACCTGGGAAGGTAAGGAGAAAGTTCTATTTCTTTGCTTACCCTCTTTAGTGCATAGTTTTCTGTAGCTCTGCTAAGTGCTCTTTTTCCTCTCTTGCCCATTGAGATGAGAAGAGGAAGCTTAAGCCGGGTTCCTGAGATGTGAAGGTGAAGTTTAAGTCCGGTTCCAGAGTAAGTACATCCTGAGAATGTTTTACTGTGCCTAGGGGAATGCAGAGCCCTTTTTCAAGGGCAAAGTGTGCTTGTTGGTTCACTGTACAAAGGCAAATGTTTTTAGTCAGTGAAATGGCAAAAGAGAGGCTGTGACAGTTTTGTATCCTTTAACTAGCATCTGTTCTCTGTTGTAGATCTGAGATGCAGTAGATGGTGCTGAAGCAACACTGAAGTTCCTGAAGTACCCACAGTCCAGTGTATATATAGAGAGTGCCTGCTGGCCTCACAAACGTTGATGGTCCTGTGTCTTCAAGAGATGCACTCTGGGACAAGGAAACACTGACTGTTAGTTTAAAAAATGTTAATAAATAATTATTCGAGTTACTTTTTTTGTTATTCATTGGTTGTGAAGGTAGGCTGATTAGGTGGTACAAATACCAACCAAGTAGTGCTTTGGGTAGCTTCAGTTCTGTCTGCAGCTAGTGGTCAGATTTAAGCTGTTGAATGTCAGCTCTTTGACTGCTGGTGCTCAGTGTTGCCAAAATCAACACTGAAGCACAGGTGGAAGTTTGGGACTATGCTGATCTGGAAATAGATACTATATAACACACAGCCACAGTGCTTGTGTTTCCTGTCTGACCATACACTCAACTGGGAGAAGCATGCAGGCAGGAAATGTTTCACAGTATGACTAAGAAGTTGTATCAAGGTTTGTACTGTCAAAATAATGCACTGTGAGTAAGCTTTACAAGCTGGCATTGATTGTTATGACAAAGGTCTTCTCAATAATGCAGGTTAATAGTGGTGGTCAGCGTGCTGACTAATGACATAGTGGCATCTGCTCTCAGTCCATAAAAGCACCTGTGTCTTTGAACTGTGCAGATTTGACAAGTGGTAGGTACCTTCTATCCCATTACTGAAAGTAGAAAAACCCTGGCCTTTTTTACACTGGAGCCATTAATTTACTATTGTGTAGTAAATTGTGTTTGGTAATTTGTATGAGGCCAGGATTTAATCACTGACACATACCCAATAAAGAATGCTTAGCTGATGGTGAAGGTGAAATCATGGCCCACAAAAAAAATCCCTCTTTGTTCCTCAGCCTTTGGTTTTGTGAATAATCAAAATTCCTGTCTCCTGCTTCTGAAAATTCTGCTAGTAGCATGATGGAATTGGTGTGATATGATAGTGTCACTTTGAGGGGCTGTGAACAGCAATAGAACTTGCCTGGCTCCCTGAACCAATGGAAGTTGTTTTCACTGCTTCTAAGTGTAGAGAGTGGATGAATGGGGAAGTGCACTTCTTGTATTTTCCTCCCCCTAATTGGAGGATCTTAAGCTTCAGAAATGCCTTACTGTTTCACAAGTCTCTGGCTTTTCTTCGTTTAAGAAAGCCCTCCCACTGGCTATAAAAGCTGCCTATAAGTGGCTTTTCATTTATGTATGTGTGAACATAAATAGACACCCACACCTTTTACATGGGAAATGAAAACTATAGGGAAAAAGAATTACACTGTTACCTTGGGTGACTTTGTACACACCACTTCTGTATGGAAGGGATACAAGCCTGAGAGCAATGGAAAATTGCTTTCCCTTGTTCTGTTGTGCTCCTGCTTTTTCCAGTGTACAGCTAATATGCCCTACAGAATTCAGGATCCTGACAGTGGGAGAGAGAGAACAGTTTTGATCCACAGCAAGTACCTTCTGAATTGATCTTAAAAGTGAAGATTATGTTTTTAGCTTGGGGGATGGGGAGGGGATGTGAAATGATCCCAGGCTGAAATTAATTTCCTTATGTGAAAGGAAAAAAGCAAAAATTCCTTGTTAGCAATCAAGTGAGGCATTTGAAGGCTGCCTTACTAGCACTCATTTAATGTCTTTCTTTTCCTACTCTTGAGTCGTAATATAAAGACTGATGAAAGGGGACTGGTTTTATAACGCCTCAGCTGGACCCTCACAATGAAAACCAAGAGCTAATTATATTTGTAGGCTGATACCTATTTTGAATGAAATCTACTGGGGGCAGTTAAGTGTAGAGGTTATTTGAAATGTTATGCATTCCAGTATGATTACATTATTTTAGCAGTTTTTTAAACATAGTAGGAATATGGACTGTTTTGACTGTTACACAGATTGTAGAATTTAACTTTCTGAGTTTCTAAATATTTATTTCAAGAATACTTGTTTTCTTATGCACAGTGTTCTGAAGGAAATTGTTCCTGTACCAGTTGGTTTATTAGATTCTGCTGTAACTTTAGCCTGGTTTCTCACAGCTTTGTGCTGCATCAGATGGCTCACTTTTTCTTTTGGGAGCGAAGTCTTACAGGATGTTTCTTTCTCATTTAGATACTTGATGAGGTTACTTCAGCTTTTTGGGATGATATAAGTAATGTAAGAGTTTAGGCCTTGTATTGCTAGGCAGGTTTTTTTCAGCCTTAAGTCTCTGAACATTTTCTTTATATGTTTATTTTAGTGTTCACTATCTTCAGGACTCACGAGCTCAATCCATGTATAGTGCCATGTCCAGAAGTAATACATTTGCATGTCACCTTGACTTCTAATTTGGTTGTAAGAATTACACTTGTGCTCTCCTCTGAAATATTTACCTTTTGGTTTGAGTGACTGTGGGTTACTGCTTTTCTGGGTGCAGTAACGTGAGTTACATTTTTAGGTAGGTGGTGTATTTGTGTTGAAGTGTTCACATCCGTGTGTTGCAAGGTCAGCCTGTGTAATGGGTCTTGTCACTTAACAAGCTTAGAGCTTGCATTGCTCTTGGTAAGAGAGGGATGAGGTTTGATTTGTTTTATGTTAGTGTCTAAAAATACTGACGGGGGGAGCATTGTGTTTACTCTGAAAGAAATACCCCTTTGGATGTTGATTCTGCGCTTACAATAACTTACCATCGGTTAATTGTTTTTAATCCACAATACAATCAACACAAAAATAATACTATCCAAAATTAGTAAGGGTGGCATATGGAGCTAGGCCAAGTGCCTTATGGGCATGTCTGTCACAATTGCTTTTATTGCTTGTATTTGTGGTTTCTTCTGGTTGGAGACTTTGACTGATACTTGTTTATTCACACTTATTGTCTGTTGATTTTCCGTCATGCCATCACTATTCACATTTTATTTTTTGTCTTTTGCCTTTGCTTGCTAGAAAAGATAAAGGCATATTAGAAAGGAATGATGCTCAGAGAAACTGAAGGAAAATGTATCATCTCCCCTACACTCAGCTTTGACGTAATTTTGTCAAACTCAAGGCATGTGTTATTTATCCTTTTGAAAGAGGGAGGGGTATTACATCACCTTTAAGGAAGAGCCATCCCATTGCTTTGGATTTTCATGTATCCTTCAGATGGGATACAGATTAGAAAAATCTGAGTGTAAGGAACTTGTGCTAAAGTAAATCACTGTTCAAGACTAGGAACCCTTTTCATTGCCACACTTTGTTAGAAAAGAAAGTGGTTAAATCATCTGGAAAAAAAGGAAAGTAATTTCAGTGACTTAACAATTTTTACGTGTAAAAATGGTATTTTAAACTTTGTGTGTGCAGGTACATGTTTTAATCCATTTGCTTCGTGCATGTCAGAGTCAGCTTTAAGAAACTGATCCCCTGAAACTTGAAATGGGTTTAATTTAGGTATTTGTGCTTCTTAAAGGCATCTGACAGAATATTCAACTTGAGGAGGACAAAATTTGATTAATTTCTTTATGAAGCACACTATCTCCTGTTCTGAAGGTAAAACCCACACAGCTTAAATATTGCAGTGTGTCAGATTTACTTGGCATTGCTGTGCATAAAAAAAGCAGAGACAATACTCTTTTCTGATTCCACATCTGAAGCATAAATGGAGGTATATTTAACTTGTTTAACTATAGATGTTTAGTCATAAAACTTTTCTGCAGTTGAAATGGAAATAATATCATCATTTAATTCTTTTGTCATGTTATCTCATCCTTCGTGATTTCAGTTTTCAGCTGTCTGCTACTTTCTGTGCCTACTTGCTCATTAACTTTTGAGTAATTATGTTAGTTGGTGAGATACTTCAATTTTCCCAAGCAGTGAAGAGGTTTCTTTATCAGGTACTGCAGATCCACTGCTGTTAACTTTCTAGGCTTTCTTTTTTCTGCTCATTGGAGCTGCTTTGGTGTTTTTGTGATCATGCTTTGGAAATAGCTCAGGTACGTGACATAGGATTTTGCATTGTGATTAGATAGCTTCAAATGTTTGAGTATACAGATGTCTGGTGCAAAGAGTAGGTGAGTTGCTTATTATGTGAAATAGCATCTAAACCTTTCCTGTTTTGTTATGTACATGAAAGCAGTGTCAAGTCAAATATAGCAGCCCAGTCTGCTATACAAGATGACTAAAGCATCCTGGATGGTGGTGGTGTGTGGCTGCGTGTCATAAATTGTGCAAAGCTGAGGGGAAGTGACAAAATAAATATATATTTTAAAAGGGGGGGGGGGGTGACTTGGGAGAATTGAGCTGTAATTGTCGTGGTGACTCAGTGTACTCAGTAAAGAAAGAACTCTTCTTAACCTGAGGAGAAAGGATGAATGCAGTCCTTTTAAGTTCAGTAATTCATCTATGAAGGAAAGAACATCTACAGTATTGTTTTCAAAATATTCTGCTGCATACATAGGGTTGGAAATTTTTTGCTGCAAAGTAGATCTATTTTTTTTTTTACATGTACATGATCTTTTTGCTTTCAGGTCTTGAATATAAACTTACACAAGCTCTAAAAATGGGAAGAATTTTTCTGGATCACATCGGTGGCACTCGCCTGTTCTCCTGTGCAAACTGTGACACGATCCTGACCAATCGTTCTGAGCTCATCTCCACTCGTTTTACAGGGGCCACAGGAAGAGCCTTTCTTTTTAATAAGGTTGGTAAGAAGCTGAGAAGGAACTAGTATTGGCCTTTGAAAAATTAGTTTGCTGTATGTGAATCTGTCACTAAAACTAAACAACTGCTTGGTTAAAGTGGTGTGCAATTGCTATTTTACTTTTAAAAAAATTTATTTTACTCTCTTCAGCTGTCTTTGAAGTCAAATTAGGCATTTACTATTGATGGCAAGCTATCCAAATTAGTTTATCTGCAATACAAAAAGGCTATAAAGAGGGTTGTGTGTATGGAGGCATCATGCCAAAAAGCATGGAGTTTTAACTTTGGAGACTTCTGTAATATGAACCTCAAACTTACTGTGAGAATATCTTTTATTGAAGAGCTTCAGAAGCATTTGTACTTTGTTAAAAAAAGGCCAAGGTAACAGTCTTTTAATTTCTAAAATGCATTCAGGATAACAGTAGTTTGGCAGTTTTAGGTAACCACAGGGTTTTTTACCGGCAGTAATACTCTGGTTTAGTTTAATTTTTTTTTTATTGCCCAAAAGATTTAATTCAACAATTGAAATATGGAAGTGATAACTCTTAATTGTGGCATTATATATGAACCCTTCCATATAGACTTGTGCATTAGACTCATTGAAAAAGAGCGATTGTCCTTTCCTTTCTCACACAGTTCCTGGTCACATCATCATTGCTGTGTTTTGGTTTGGGTTTTCTCTTGGAAGCTATCTGGCCAGCAGCAGAGTTGATAGAGGCATTAGTAGTAATGTCTTAACTGTGCTTGGCCTTCGGATTTCTGGTATGCTGAATCCTATCAGTAGTATGTATGTACAAGTGTTGGGCTGCATAGCTCTAGAAGAGCAGTGCCTCTGATTTCTTTCTCATCCCCTGGATCCTGGGGTTCAGATTTGTCGTATGTTATGTAGTGGGGTTTAATTACAACAGTTTGGGTTTTACATTTCTGCAGTCAGCAGCATTGCATCAGCAGTGAGAGCAAGCACTATCAGGTGGAAAGCTGGGAAAGCATGCAGCTCCTGTCTTTTAGAATCCTACCACATATTAGTAGTTTAGATATAGTCCTGACATCAGCTTTTAATTCAACTAGAATTACAAATTCTTGTTCTGTGGTGTTGCTGCCAAAACAAGTTAAAAGTGTATTTTAAGCTGCTGAGATAGCACACAGGAAAAGGTGAATGTTTAATGCCTACATTCCTTGCCACTGAGCCTTCCTTTTTCTTAGATCATTGTGGCAAAAGCACTCCTGAAATTTTTTAAGTACCTCTTTTAATATTGTGATTCTGATTTCTGGGAATAAGTGCTGACATGGGTTGCAGAAATGTGTTATACATATTGTAAGTGGATTCATATCAATTAGTTGAGAAGCCATTAACTGTGAAGTTCTCACCCAAAGCTGAACAGAGTACTCTGCTCTCTCATATATCTTGTAATAGCATTTCATGTCCCTCGGGTAAGCAGTGAGGGTCAGCCATCCCTGTGAAGCACATCTTTACAGTGCTACCATCTCACGCAGGAGATTTTCAAGGGATGTTGACTTCTTACAGTGCAGTTTTCAGTTCCAGTGCATTGCCTTTACTCTCCTTACAGACTCCTCACTTTACTCACAGGCTCTTCACTTTTAACATGTTGACAGTCATGCACGTTGTTAGCGAGCTTTGCTCTAGGCAGACTAATCCTTTCTCTTCCCTGTCCCCTGTATGTCTGTACCAGGTGGTAAATCTGCAGTACAGTGAAGTTCAGGATCGGGTCATGCTCACTGGCCGCCACATGGTTCGAGACGTGAGCTGCAAAAACTGCAACAGCAAATTGGGCTGGATCTATGAATTTGCCACTGAAGACAGCCAGCGCTACAAGGAAGGCCGTGTTATCCTGGAAAGAGCGTTGGTTCGAGAGAGTGAAGGATTTGAGGAGCATGTTCCATCCGACAATTCCTGAAGAGACTCGAGTCTTCATGCAGGTTCTCTTCAATTGAAACTCAAAAATAATAAAATCAACAAAAAAATCTGCTTACATACACTGTCACCTTAGCATCAGAGTCGGATTCATGGACTACAAAGTGGGAAAGATTGTGAGAGTATTTCAGATGGAACCTTCCTTTCTTTATTCCTTTTATATTTTACTTTCCCTCCTTGTTGTGCAGATGCTGTAACTTTTTCTCTCTTGCATTTACATCTGTTAGATTTGAGATTGTATCTACAGATACAATGGGCTAAAAGGAAAACGTGTGAGGGATTTGTCTTTCGTTAGAGAGAAATCAGGTTTCTTTTTAGTTTGCACAAACTGATGTCAGCATAAAGTTATTTTAAAACTACAGATGTTTTTTAAAAAGTATATTCCAATTTTTGGCTTAAGTTTTTAGCTAGGTTGTTTTTTTTTTTTTACCCAGTCTTTTCACCTGATTTGCTAGCTAAAGTAAAGAGATCCGAATTTGTGCCGAGTGCTAAAGGTTCAGTGTTGGTACAGCTTGGGCTGGCCCTTGTGCCATATTCTTGTTGAGGTTGATTGGTAGCACAGAGCCCATTATTTCTTGTCATTCTTGACCCAAAGATGTCACCATTCCTTGTTTATTTGTGAAGTCCCATTCACCATGTAAACTGGTGTTGATTGGAAACTATTCTTGAAATAGGGCAAGACTGCTTGGCTTTTTTTTTTTTAAACTTTAACTGATGTAACTTATAAGCATAATAATATAAAATAATAGTTGTCTGTTTAGTCTTGCGTTGCTTACGAATCAAGCTGTGTTTGTAATGATAGGGATCCACTGAGAAACTACTGTTTCAGTTGAAATTTTTTTCATTTCTCTACTAATCTCATTAAGTAGACAGGGAATTGCAGATCTTAATTCTTCTTCAAGTAGCTTTCTTTAAACCCAGAACTTCCTATGTTAAACACAGCTGCTGTGTAAAAGGAGAAGATTGCCAGCATGTTTGTTCATGCCTAGAGTTAGGCAATCTGCAGCTCTTGAAAAGATTAACTTAAACAGCTTGTTTTCAAATGCTGCTTCTGGTGTTGAAACCTTTATCTTTCAACTTTGTTGAACCTTTTCATTGTGATGTTACATTTTTATCTCTCTGGGCAGCAGTACATGTCAGCCTAGTAGTAACTAGTGACTTTGATTCCTGCTTTCTTCTTGTAGAGGTCAGCTCTGTTTAAAACAGTGATATTGCTTGCCTTTTTAGCAAAAACGCTCTTCATTAACTTAACTCAAGGGTGCCCAAACACTTTCATTGTGTCTTAAGCCATAAGTTAAGATCTTAAGGGCTGAAATTTATTTGAATGTTAGATATGTATGATTCTTCATCAGAGATGCAAGTTGTTTTGGGGTTTTTTTTTTTCTTCTTATTGGATAAGTTGTGGTCAATGTGAAATAAGTTACTTGCTGACATACAAGACGGGAGCGGGGTAAACCCCTCACCCGCCCCATCGTGGCTCTGACCTTTCAGAATAACTTCTCTTCACTAGCCACAGCTCCATATCTGAAACTAAAACGTGGAGGGTGTTTTTCTCAAGTTTGTGCAGAGTATGCAGAGTATTTTTCTCAATTTTTTTTTTTTTGGTTGCCAAGTGGCAATTTGGACACCCCTGACTTGAATCTACCGCCTGTTACATGTAAAAGTAGCTTTATTATAGAATTGCCACATAGAAAGAAAACAGAGTAGATCACATACCAGAGCTGTGCTTGAATCAAGCTGCTTAAACAATAGTGTACTTGTGCCTCAAATGAATCGGTTTTTGCACTGAGTACAGTAGTACCCCATTATCTTGTACTTCTGTCCTTCACAGACCCTGAAAGCGCCATTAGCATGGTTCTCTGCAGTACTTTTCTTGTACTTCTGACATTACAGTACAATAAAGTATGTTTTGTCCTGAATTGATCATTTGCCGTTCTTTTTAGTAATTTTCATGAAGTCTGTCAGCTGAATGCTGTAACCTTTCTTCTGCTCCCTATATTGAGTAGATTGTTGTGGTTCTGCAGCACAGTGACAAGCTGTCGATGGAGCCTCTCCCTCTGAATAGGTGGCAGAAGAGAATACTGTTGATTTTTGGAAGGTGCAAAGTAAAGCTTCATGCATACCACTTGGACACTTGAAGGCCTTTGATTTACTCCTGTTGATGAGAAAATAAAACCAGGAAATTTGTCATTTAATGGGATTCTGTGTGCCAAAAAATCTTTCCCTGTCTTTGAAAAGACAGCGGGCTAAGCAAAATTCTGGCTTCTGTAAGAAATCTGAAGTTTTAGCTTCTGAAATGGCTCAGGAGTAGAGGAATTGGGAATTTGTATATCTGGAATTCTGTAACCTTTTTTCTTCATGTGCAAACATTACAGGGGAGCCTTCTGCTAACAGCTGATCAACTTCAGAAGCTGTAGCTGAAGAACTGAGGTGAGAAGATAAATATATTGCTGCAGTGGAGCCTGAAGAGCTCATTTTAACTTGTACTAAGACTTCTTAATTTTGGTAGAATGTTAGCCTGCGATGTAGAAGATTACTTTCCCCAAAGTCTGTGATTTGAAAAACACTGAGGTGAATTCATTACAAGCCTGTGAAACTTCAGCAAGTCCACTGCAGCTTTCAAACAGTAGACTTTGCGTTGCTCTCTTTGCCTAAGTGCTGCCTGTTCCCTTCCATATCATCCCGATGGCTCCGTGGGAGAGTTTAGCCTCATAAATTTTGACTGCTCCTTGAGATGCTTTGTGTGTGAATACAGATAGCTTATCTGCAGGGAAGGAGACAATTGGTTGCGGTTTGACTAGGGACAGAGAGGACATTGCTGTTTAGCATTAAATGTTACTTTGTAGTCATGCAGTAGCCTTGGATTCCCATAGGAGGCATGTCTGGCACAGCAAAATGTGCCCTGACAGCAAGCTTGGGCTGGTGTGTGATACTGTGTGTGTGCTGTCTCAGGCAAAGAAGGTAGCAAAGAAATGCCAGTGCACCACAGGCTCCACCTTGCACATATGGAAACCTCTGGATTTGTGCTCTTAGACTGCAGCTTGGGCTGGCAACGGTGCTATGACTGGTATGAGAGTTTACGTTACCTGTGCTATGGTCTCATCCTGTAGTTGCAGTGTAGGTACCCCCAAAACTGCAGTTATTCATACATCTGACTGCTGTTTCAGCAAAACACAGCTTTGGAAAGATGCAAAGATTGGATGGTGTGTTTGTGGATTAAAAAAGGATTCTAGTTAGGCTTTCTGTGGATATTCAGAAGAAGTTTTGAAATAGCATCTGTGTGTTATGGCTCTGTTGGAGGAGGTAGCGTTACACTGAGCTCTGGAATGTTGCTGTCACAGGCTTGTTCTTACAGGGCAAATCGGTTCTTTGCATTTCTGCCAGAGCTGTAGGGAATAAAGTCCCCAAAAAATGGATTAACAGGTAAGGAAATGGTGAAGCTGCAGTTAGGGAGGATGAGGTGACTGGGAAGGTTATGGCACTGATGTGGGAAAAGGCTAGCTGATTAATCAGCCCTATTTTAGAAGAGAAACCTAAGCTGTGGTGTTGCAGTATGGTTGTGCAAATGCCAGAAACAGCGTGTTGTGTTTCCATCTTGGGCCTGCCTTCACTTCTTCAAGAAAGCAATCACCAGTAAAAAAAAAATATCTAGTGAGGCTTGGTGTCCTGTGGATCTTGAGGGCTTTGTACGCTCCCTGATACCTGACAAGTACAAAATGCTTCAGACTTTGTTTGATTGGGGCACTGATTAGGTTCCCTTTCTAATCTGGGACCTGGTTTTGTAGGCCTGTACAGAATTAAGCAATTTTGAGACTTCTCTCTCTGTAAGCTGGAGCTAAAAGTGCCTGATAACTTAAAAAGATCCCCGTGTGGAAGAGTCTGACCTGATTGATGAAGTCGCTGTGTAAGCCTTTTTCTTCTTTCAGGAAGTCTGAAATACTGTGGCTAATGAAAGTGAGCTCCTGTCTGTCTCAACTATTTTGTAGCAAAGACATTCAACAGCTTCTGACAAGCCTCATTTTGGCAGTGTGGAGCTGCTCTTGGTCTCATTGTTACTTCCCTCATCACCTCTCTCTGCCCTAAGGATTTCTGGTAGGTGTAGGAAATCACAAAGGAAGAAGTCTCACCTTTGCCTTCCCATCTTCTGTTTGTTTACTAACAGGATTGTTTTTATTTAAATGGGTTTGTGTGATAATAGTAAAACTGCTGGCAGCCTCCTGCCCTTCTGGCAGTGTTGGTGACATACCATCTCTCTGACCCTCAAATCTCAGCAGAGTTTCTTTGGGAATGGTACTTGTGACTGGACATCCTGCTTTGGGTAGAGGTGTTCTCAGGACACTTCCATTCTGTTGCTGTGCTACGTCTCTTTCCATCTGATGTTATTGTAGGAGAGATCTGCTGAAGGTAGCATTACAGCCCCTTTTAAAGGGGACGTGACTGGGAGGCAGCAGTCGGTGCCTCTGAACTGTGGCATTTCTCTCTTAAGGACTTGAAATACCTACAGGTTGGTACAGGCTGCTCTCTGCTGTCCACTACGAAGGGGTGGCTGTGTTCCTGTTTGACTTGTTACTGCAAAAATAAACCCTGGCACTTGCCTAAGAAATGGCCAGAATCTCTCTGCAATGAGAGGCAGCTTCTCACAGAATTACAAGGTTGGAAAAGACCATCAAGTCCAACTATTCCCATCCTATGCTAAACCACATCCCTAAGTACCTCACCTACACTTTTTTTAAACAAAAAAAGAGAAACCCAGATATGGAAGAGAAACCCAGATAAAAGAGGAAGGAAAACATTTGTGTGTTTATGGGAGGGGAGGGGGTTCAAGTCTTATAAACCAGACGTGATCAGAAGCAGCAGAGGGCATAAATCTTAGATTTAAGCTTGCACTTTTTTCTTTATGACTTTGGGTTCAGGGAAAGTGGAAATCATTTGGGCAATGTAGAGGATCTGAGGTCCCCTGATAAACAGAGGAAGAGACTGAGTGTAAGTGCTTCTGCTTCATTTGAGAAACCTCACTGAGTGTCATCGCTGTAGGACACTGATAAGGGGAAGTGCAGACCCAGGGCTAAGTTTCTGGCCTCACTGTGTTTGGGTGAAGGCAGATGGAAAGTATTTGTCCTTCAAAGTAGGCTCTGTTTTTGTTCTCATTATCTGAAGTGTTTAACACTGTATCAGACGCTTCCATTTCTTAGAGAAGTTAACATAGAAGGAACAACAAAAAGCTACAGCATTAATTTGTGGTTCCTAAGTATTTTTTGGGTCAGTGGGAAAGAGAAGGGTGTTGAGACCATACATTTTGACTGCCCATGAGAGGTGTATTCTTGCCTAACAGCAGGATCCAGTGCTGTTTCCCTCAGGGATGTTTACATACGGGATTTTGCTTTGTCCTTTTGGAAGCATTTGATTTGACTTTTGTAAACACTTGCAATTGTTTAAAAGAGAAACTTCACTGAATTACAACAGTCTGCATGCCATAGTTGTTTGCAGACTAATGGCAGATGTGGCAATAGATGCAGTTAGTGAAATAGGGAGACCCCTTCCCTACTAGGGGAACCCAGAGCAGAATGGCTAGCTCATACAAGGGTGCCTAGCCAAAAAACTGCCCTGTGACTTTCATCTGTGCTGTTAGACCACCTGGGAATGACAATCCTCTGTCCATGGAAGAGATTGAGGAATATTAGTCTAAGTGCAGCTACATGGTAAGTACAGAAGGAAGAAGAGGATGTCTGTTAGTTTTCAGGGGTAGACCATCAGGAAGGGGGGGGTCCTCTGAGGGAGGTGGTGAAAACTCAGGTGCATCCCACAGGGTGCAGAAACAGCCTCTGTGGCTATGCTGTGGCTGGTATTTGGCCAGCAGATCTTTCTCCCCATCCTACCCGTTTTTCTTAGGTTTGGTCTGGAAATCCATGTGCTTTAGTCCACACAGTGCAGCTGCCCACGCCCTCGACTTGTTCAAGTTGCTTAGGCTTCCTTAGGGCAACCTTTGTGCTTTGGGGATTAGCAGGAATGTAAAGCCTACCTTGACTCAGCTGACACCCACAGATGGATATGGTGAAAAGCATTAAAAAACCCCAAAAAACCCCAAAGTGAGTAACTGCATGAACCTGTAAGTAGTGATTGCTGTGCCTTCCCTACAGAATTAGCACAATCTAAGGATTTTAAGTGCCTGCTTTTGGCAGAGGGTCACTTCTAGTATCACTGTACCAGCATGACTGATTAGTCATTCCAGCTCAGAAGGGATCGATGGAGTGTCTATTCCCTGTCTCCTTGCTGAGGAGGAATGAGCTTAGTGATGTGTTCAATCAGCCTCTGCTCTTGGGATGAAGTTTCTCAGTGTGATTTCTGACTTGTAGCAGAATGTGCCTTAGAGAGACACGATTTAGGTCACAAAAGTAGAACACTTTCCACATGCCAGATCTCTGATGGGTCAATGGGTAGCACATGGTTATCCTGCCCCTCGGGCTGAAAGTGGTGTGTGGTGAAAAGGGTAAGGCTGGCACTGACATCACCCTTTTACAGGTATACATTGAACTGGCACGTACAACCCCTGTTCCACCATTCCTAAGCCTGGACTCTAATGTAGTTTGGATATGAACTGTCTAACGTGGGTTTAAGTGGCAAAAGCAAAAGAAACTTGGATTAAGCATTTGTGATTTCTGGCTTCCTCGTGACCAGGGTTTGAACTGGGAACCCCGTTTGGTGCAGTAACTGTTACTGCTTAAGCTCCAAGGCTGACTGCTACTTAACCAACAGCTGCAGGAAGCTTTTCATCAAAGGCTGAGCAGATGTCAGAGCTAGGCTTTAGAGATTTTCATGTGATATAAGGCCTCAGCATGGAATAGGGAATTTACTTTCAGTTTGCATGCTGGTTCTGGTTAGGGGAGGGTGTATGGTGGGGGGTATGTTGTTGGGATTTTGGTTTTGTTTGTTCAGGGTTGTTTGGGGTTTTTTTACCCTCTTGATGCCTGGAGTTGGTAAATTTCCTGCCCCACATAGGGCTTTGGAGGAAGAGATGGGAAGATGAAAATCACTCTGTATTTCCCACCCAGACTGCCTAACTGGCTCACTTGCTTCTAGCCTCCTGAGTTGGGAAAGTTCCTGCTCCATGCACATTCCCTGTCAAGAAGAGAAATGACCCATGGTTCATGTGCCACATTTCTGGGAAAGGGAGGAGCAGTTGGAGGTGGATTTCTATCTCACCCCGCTTCATTTGCTCTTTCAAGCTGCAGGTAAGCTCAGGGCTTCTGGAAAGTTTGGCTGCCTATCAAAACAAACCTAAGGCAAAGAAAAACAACAGCTTTTTACACTCAGTCCAGTGCAGATTTAGGACAAAAAATTCTGATGTTTGTATGATACCAAAAATAAATATGAAAACTATTTCCCCCATAAAACTCACTTCAGCAGCATTGGTATTTTTATGTCAAAAGGCTGAAGGAGAGAAGCTGGTTGAAGTCTGTCACCAGGGAGAGAGGAGAAGGCAAAGGAAAGAAGGACACTTTGCCAGAGGTTTTGCTGTTACTTGCTGGCAACATTGGTGCTTAGATATCGTCTCCAGGTGCCTTGGGGAAGGTGATACTTACTGTTGGCTCCTTTACCTGTTTCCTTTTCTACCCCATCTCTGCCTGTTCTCTGCAGCCCTGCTGTGTTTTGTTCCTCCTTTTGCAGTCTGTGCTTCTGCCTCTTGTCATCTCCCCACAGTGCCTACATTCCTCCCTCTCCTTGCCCTGCTCTGTGCATCCCCGCTGAGCTTTCAGCAGGTGGCCTTGTTCCTCCCAGTGCAGCATCAGAAGCTTCTGTTCTCTGGTTTGGGGCTCAGCTCTTCGCTGTGGGCTACTCCTCACCCCTGTCACACCACTGTGACAGCAATGCTGGTGGCATGTCCATGTGGTGAACTGGTGCAGGGAGAGAGAAAAGCTGTTGCTGGTCTGATTCATCAGGCTGTCACACAAGCAGTGAGTGCATGCACCCCTACTAGCAGGCTGCTCTGGGGGACACAAAGAGCAGCCAAGGCTTGCTTGTGCTGCTGGCATTGCCTCTGAAATCAGGTTTCTATCCCTGTCCCTTCTATGCTGCCAGGAAGGCACAAAGAAGACGGACACAAGTGAAGTGACCTGACTGTTCTCAGCTCCTGCCCTGGTGGCTTGGGAGAGGCAGGTATGGAGAAGGCTCTGCTTATCTCTTCTACATGAGGATGGCACCCAGCAGGGATGAACTGAGCTGCACATCCCTCTACAGACACACAGGCAATGGGCAGAAGGTGTGCAGGGGTGTGACAACCCTACCAATTTTCAAGGCCCAGTTCCAAAGTACTGTGTCACCAAATGTCTTTGCCAGATTGGGCCCTTTGTTTTAAACAGGCAAAATTATTTACATCCCCTGAGCCTTGTGTTCAGAAATGCCTAACGATTCCTAGATGAACTACTTTAGAGCAAAATAACCTGTCCTGAAGCAGACCTCCAGCATGGAAACCTCCAACCCAACTGTTTAATGTTGGATAAATAAAATTATAACCAGCTGAAATCAGAGCTGTGTGTTTGAGAGTGCCAGGCAGCCTTAATTTAGGTGTCACTTTTTATACAGACACTGCAGTTTGCCAGGAAAGAAAGAAGAGCCCAGCTGCCAACAAGTGCATCAGTTTGGACAGAGGAATGGAAAATTGCCTTTCATTTATTGTGCTTTGATATCTCTTTTCTGGGTGTGTGCATGCATCTGGTTTTTTCTTCTCTTAGATGGGTAGTTGTATAAAATCTAGCAGACATGCATGATGTTGTCCATCTTTTAGCACTGCAGAATTGTTTACAGTATTGCCTTAGAAATGAAATGGCTTAGTTCAGTAACCTTTTCTAGCACTGACTAGCTGCCAAATAATCAGTGTTTGAAAGATTCTGGACCTGATGCTTCCCTCCTTTATGCTGTTTTTCCCTCTTGTCATCAGCTGACTTTGAGCTACTTGTTGCCTACAGGCTTGGTCTGAGTAGAAATATATATTTATTTCTGTGTATATATACAGAGTATGTATACATATAAAGAGAGGAATTATATAGAGTAGAAATTAAATCATAGTAACTGGTGGGTTTTGGTTTCACTTGACATGGTGTGCACGTGCTGAGACCACCAGTCTCCTGAAGCACACTTGTAAGCGCCTTGCCCCTAAAGAATGCCCCTGTAGCTGTTCCCTGTGACTTTGCTGTTAGCTGTAAACTTCCCCATCTGCACCAGACTGAAATACTTGTCACAGGAACACTAAACCATTTCTTTTTCTTCTTGTAGGCTGTACAAAATAAGATCCTGGTTTGAGGTCCGAGAACTGGGAGCTCAGGTGAAATGCATGTTCTAACAGCTCACAGCTTAAGCTTTGCACTGCAGCATTAGGAGGAAGTGGTGTCCTTTCCTACTACCAAGCTCAGCTACTACCAGAACAGCTGTGTTCTGTTTTGGAACGACTGTAGTAAATCAGTTTTCCACGCTGCGCGCCACGTGCTGCGCGTGTTTATGTCTGACAAGTGAGAATGACATTACCCAGCATTTTTCTATAGGGCTTTGACCCGAGGCCTCTTACAAAACAGGCTGGGAATGACTACTCTCTTTTGCATATTGATGCTCAGAGACTTCAGATTATTCACCCCGAGTCTACAGTACAGTTCTGAGGTCTTACAGCTCGTGACTCTGGGAACGCGTTGACCCCGAGTGAAAACCTTTGTCCATCAGCGTTGGATTGCTGGTGGCAGGGAGGTGCTGGCTTGAAGGCACACTGAGGATGTGTAAACTGAGGGTAACGGTCAGTAAGGTTATATTATCCCAAATATTAACTCAGTTGTGCCTTCTGGCAAGGCTGATGCTGAATTAAAAGGGCAGCAAGCAATGAAATAGTGTCATTTTTCAGTCACCATTCAGAGTGATTCCTTTTAGGTCCTCTTAGATAAACAGATTTGGTGATCTGCCATCTTTGTTTCTTCTCTGGCCTCAGCCCTGTCTCCATCTGTTCATCACAAGCTGAACACTTCTCATTGTGACTTCCCAGCAAACCACCATCCTCTTTCCTGAAGACCTTTTGTGCCCTGTTGTTTCCCTGTACTCTGACTAGACTGCACCCTTCTCCAATCCAGTCATTGCCTTTCTTTCTTTGGCCTTGACTGCTCTCTGCATCCTCTTTCTACTTCCCCAAATTCATGTTGTTTCTTAGATCAGGTGGTGTTCAGAGCTCTTACTGACTCCTTTTTTTTTTTTTCTAGGTTGTAGGTAGGATTGGTGTGAAGTGTGCCAGAGACTAGAACAAGGATCCACAACAGACATTCCACCTCTCTGTTTTGAAACTGATCCTGGAAGTCTTTAAGATTAATGTAGGACCATTTCCATTACTCCCTCAGCAAGCACAGTACTTCTGACTAGGCTGCTGCCTCAATGTTTTGAGCATATCTGATTCCCACCTCCAGCTTACCCTTTAAGAAAACCCCAAGCTGCCCTGGCTGCAGCTGCTGGTGTGGGATAGAGGTGACAAAATCAATTTACGTGAGGGGAAGCAAGCAGTGGCAGGGACCCCTGCATAGAGATACCATTATTTTCTGCTATCTGCCTAAGAAAGAATAGAAAAAGAAAATGCTGCAGCTGGGCCGAGCAGTATGTTTCCATAGAAGGTGGACTGCCTTCCATACTCCTTTTGATAGGGATATTTTGATATCTCCTCTGATGTCTGATGTGGCCAGGTTCCAGAAAGGAATGCCAGCCACTGTCCAATGTTGCTTCATTTGTGTGTCCGTGTGGGATAAAGGCAGCTTCTCTGCAAAGCACCAGTGTTCCACAGGTCAGCTCCATTTAAAGGTTTCTGTTGTTAAGAGAATACTTTTGGGCTCCTTCTGACATCAGGTGTGAGCTGACCCCTTGGGGTGCTCTGAATCCAGCCCAATGCCAACTCATCTGGGGGCAGCTGCATCTGACTCCCTCTTCAGTAGCTGTCAGGGTGCAATGTGACCCATGTCATAGCTGATGCTTGTGCTTGGAAAATGTTACTGGCTGGGCATGTATCACATGCCATCTGTTACCAACCTCGTATTTTAAGGAGGAGCTCTTCTTTGACAGCACAAAGGACTCTGAAAATTTCAAGATGTGGAAATATTGGGGAGTGAAACGTGAAGCAAAACTTGGCAGCTTGCAGGTTAGTTATTACCTGGGACTTTCACTGAATCACCACAGCCTAGGGATGTGGTCCTGCCTGATTTCTTAGCCTTTGCCAGGTCTCCCTGCCTAACTTTTAGCTGAGGGGTGGCCACGCTGCCCTTACTGGGAAGAACCTTTCTCTGATGAGTGTACCAGGGCCTCAAGGCAAACACGTGTCCTTAAAAGCTTCTCCCCTGAAAAAATTCTCATTTGATTTTTCTGGTGGGTCAAAACTGCCAACGGTGATTTGATTTGTCCTCACAGAGTAACTTCAGACTGCAGACTTCAGGCTGCACTTGTAATTTGTGATCAGACACATTCCTGGCTGAACCAGAGCTCCATGGGATTGCAGGGGGATGAGTGTTTGTGATTCAGTTGAAGGACATATGATACCTGACTACAATCTTTGGGGTACCTGACTACATCTGTGTCACTTCAAGTTCTCAGGTCAGCTCCCAAGTTTGTATTTGTTTCCTTCCAAAAGAAAACTCAGGTCAGGTTCCTCTCAGAGCCATGCTTCAGCACTGTTTAATGCAGCACCAAGCTTTGCGACAGATGTTGTTAGTCTCACGTTGGTTGAAAGGGTATTTATAGGAAATCTAAAGCAACTTTATTTCCCCAGGGTTCCACACCAAAGATGTCAGATTTGGAGCTTTCCAAGGAAGCTGCTGCCTTACAATAGACCAAGAGAATTCCTATTGTTCAGGTGACATAATGAGGCTGAGATACAAATGCAGAGGGAAGCAGTCGCTGGTATGTTTGGACTGATTCTTTATTAGTAGTAGTATTAGTATTTGTATTGTTATTATTATGTTTTGGGGTTTGTTGTCTGATTGGGGTTTTTTAATCAGATGTTTTATGGGGGAGAACAGAGGCAGGTCAGCAGCCATCCTCTGGCTGGTGAAGTTGGGATTCGCAGCCCGTGCAGAGGGAGAACGTGACTGAACGCCTGCATCTGGCAGAAGCCCTGTCAGACATTGCCTCCATCTCTGCAGAGGGCTGCACTGCAGTACTGAACACTGGTGTCCGATTAGTTCCCCCCTCCCCAGGAGGAAGAAGCAGAAGTTAATGGCTGGTGGTCACTGTAGCTTTATATAAGCACTGGACTGAACTCCTTGCCACAAAACATGTGGGTAGGTGCTGGTATAAAACCAGGTCCCCTTTGCAGACCATAAGCATTGCACTGTGGGGAGGAGGAGCTGCTGGAAGCATCACCCCGACCAGAAATTCTGCTGAGGACCACAGAACACACCTCAGTCAAGCTTCAGTGAACCCAGCATGTCCCCACAGACTGAGTGAATCAGCATTTACTAGCATTCACCTAATTTTGGTGTTGAAAACCCTACTAATGTCAGGTGGAGTCAGGAGGGCAGCTGGCACAGCCCTGGAAATGAAGAGGCCTCGGGTCTATGCCCAGTTCTGCACCAGCCTCCTCCTCCAACTCCTTTCCTACAAGGTCATTTTACTTCTTGTCCTTTAAGTGCTCTCCATCCTGTGTGAAACGAGGGCTGAGAAAGACCTAGAAAGTTGTCTGCCAAAAGTATTATTTTGTCAACTAGAGAAGCCATGGCAACATAAAGCTGCAACACAGTTTCCATCACAAGACTAACTTGAGTCAGTTACTGCCTTTGAGACATCTGTGGTGTGGGCTAAAAGTAGACTTTCCTACCAGAATTTGAAGTATGTTGAAGGACTACCCAAAAATATCCCAAAATAGGGGGAGGGAATGGGGAATACCAGATAAGGGACACACACACGCAGGAGTGCAACAGCATTTATGAAATGCTTCAACAGTTTCCTTGCTACTGTTGTTGCTATTCTTTTCTCAGCCAAACTCCTGAGTTTACTGGATTTAAATTGTAATATAGTGAACAGAACCACTTCTTGAGTTGCTCATTAAGTTTCTTAATGCTAGAAACATTCCTGCAAGGAGTTACCTGCAGCTGGGCATTTACACATCTCTTGCCTCTCTAGAGATGGAAAATTATAGGAATCTTACCTGAGGGCTTTATGTAGATGCCTGCCACTTCCCATTTTGCCTTTATCCTATGTTATGCTAACTTCTATCCTCCCTGCAGTCCCCAGTGCTCTAGGAATGAATGTATCTAGAGATTGGGTATGTGGGAATAAGGTCACCAGATGATATTTTACCTGGAAAAATGTAGCAGTATGGTCCTGTATGGGAAAAAAGTTGCTTCTCTGTGAGATCTGGAGCACCTGAAATAACTAAGACGTAGTGGAGAACATTTTGGACATGACTCTGTGATGTGACTAGCAAAGCCAGCCCAGTGTAGGAGGGCCTACCTGTGTGAAGGCAGCCTGCCCTTGGGCACACTGAGCTTGCTTAGAACTGTGAACTGCACGAAGGGTTTTTATTGAAGAAACACTTTCCTGCAACGCTTTTCCCCCTGCTGCCTCAGAGTGCTTTAGTGGGCTCAGAAGGTGCTGGGGAACAATCAACACAGCAGCTGCACTATAAATCCTGCAGCATTTATTTCTATGGAAGTCACCATTTCCTCCCTCCCTTTCTATTCAGACCTCAGAAGGAAAAGAACAACAAGTCGAAGGCCAAAGAAAAGAAGAAAGGAAACAAACAACACTGCATGTAAGTAACCTTTTTTTTTTTTTCCCTTGTCTACTTCTAGGCACACTTGCACTGGTGCACTGTAATTAGGCAGAAGGCACTGAAATCATTTATCTGTCAGGCCTAACAGACAACAGTGTAATTGTGCCATTCTTTTAATAGATACCTTGGCTCCTGAAAGCTTTGAATCAAAAACTTTATTGCAAATGCCTGCACACTTCAGCAAATTTCAGAAATAATTGCCAGTTTGGTGGTTTGTACCTGGTGTTATGTTGAGCTAAAGCCAGGGTTTGAAAGTTTAGAAAATACAGCTCCAGACTCTTTTAGTCAAAAGCCATCTGAGATAATGAGCGAGAGGAAAGGCAGAGTGCTCATGTTTTATGGGTCAGGTGTGCAGGGGGGTGTGATATACTTGGTGCTTTTAAGATGTGCCAGGAAGTGTAATCCCAAGGCCAGGAAAGCAACACAGCAAGCAGAGGAATTTGGATGATAAAAGAAAGTATCAACAGAAATTTGATGACTGCTGTAGTTAGGGTGTGCGTTAAGGGCAGTTTAAAGCCCCCTTAAAGAGAAATAAAGGCTCTGCAGTGCTGTTAGGAGACCGTTGTCTGAGGGATGGACCAACTAACTATGCAGGAGAAGGGGGATAGGATTATGTGCAGCCTTGAAGGAGAATGAGAGACCATTGTGGCTCCTGAATGCACCTGCCAGTGCCATGGCTGAATTGAGGCCCAGGTTTGCAGGGGTATAGCAAGCATCTTCTGCTCTCACAGAGGCAAGTGAGAGTTATGGGCACCTGCTTGCTCTGAAAATCAGGTTTTGCTGTTCTCAGACTAGCTGTTTCTATAAATACTGACCTTGATGGTTTTGGTGCATTGTCTTGGTACAGGAGTATTTGGAGATGTTCTTATGCAAAGGGCAATTTCTTCTTGTTTTTGTAATGTTTTATATTGAAATCTCCTCTTTCCCCTCCCTCCCCTTCCCCCAAACTGTAGCCTCCTGTCTGTGGAAGGAGCGTGCCTGCCTTGGTCACCTCTCCATCCACCCCCAGGACATTAACCTGTGATGAAACTACACTCATGAGGAGCTGATGGAAACTGTGTGTGGGACCCTGAGTGAGAAGGCATGCAAAAGTCAGTCACCAAGGTAAAGCAAATCTTTTCAAATCCCTTTCTTGACAAGCAAAAAAGGAACAGTGTCTGGCCGTGGTTGGTAGGGTGTGGTTCATGGTGCTGTGCCAGCTGTACCACCTGTACCACACACTGCTCCGGCCCCTGGGGTGACTCTTCTCTTCTGAGGGCTGGTGGCTGCAGCAACAGAGACTATGAATGCAGTGGGAAGTCAGGAATTTTGTTAGAGGGTATTTATGCATGCCAGTGTTGGGTATGTGATACAGCAGCTGAGTCTCACAGTGTGAAGCCTGCATCTCCCTCATCTCAATTAAACAATTCTAGGGTGGAAGGACTACTCCCCCCACCACCATAGCTGATAGCAGCTCTCTGTTCCCCTGTAATGGTCAGCCTCCCTGCACGTTACAAACAGCCTTTGGAAGTGCTAGGGTGTAAGTAGGCCTCTTGACTGAACATTCACTTCTGTCTCCTGAAAGAGTACTCACCGAGTAACCTTTGTGATAAACTAGTTCCCACATGGAAAAGAGCAGAATCCAGGCTGGCTGTGAGTGGCCCTGTAGCCTTGTGCGTGCAACAGATGTGTACACCTGGCACCCTGCTCTCTGTGTTTTTGCATAGCCTTTCTGAGAGAATACAACCCCTGTATCAGCTTGGCATTCACACCAGCAGAGCCCGTTCCTCTGCTGCTCGGTCTTCTCTCCTGGGGCTGTCACAAAGAAATGCTGCTCTTCTGACCAGACCCACACTGGTACTCTGGTTATTCCACAGTGGGATGAGGGAGGAGCCAGCCACTTGCACTATGTTTGAACATCTGAGATACAACACTGTAGTGGGGCTGCTGATGTCAGAAGCAGGGCTTGTGCCCACTGTTTTCAAGTGCCTGTGAGGCTGTGCTTTGACAGTCAGGCATGTCGCTTGCTTTACATGTCCTGTGAGGAGAAGGCTCACTTAGTCACATTCTGAAGGAGTGGCAGTGCTGCAGGGAAAGGCAGAGAAGGCCCAAGTTGGGTGTTGTAGCTTGGAAAGACAGCAAAGGGTGGTGCTCAACCAGACACAGGTTTTCTGAGGTTACCATGGGATGCTCATCTTTCTATCTAGGTTAGTAAATATTGAAGGCTTTACCACAACTTGTGCTATTTATCTTGGCTAGAGAAACACAACTTGCATGAGAAGGCATACAATTTATTGTTGGTCTACATAAAAGCTTTAACAGTCTGCTCAAGGAGTCCACATCAATCCACTTGCAATGCTGCTAACAGTAAGGTAGAATATTAGACAGAAGGGGATATAAGAAAAAAAAACACCCCTTAACACACCAAAGTAAAAACTAACAGACACACAGAGCCCTTTAGTCACTGCAGCTTCCTCCAGGTTGTCCTCACCCCTCTGCTGCCCAGGCACTGGATTCAGGGGTGCTGGCTGTCCCGTAGGAGGTGGTGTGAGGGCTGCAGGTATCGTAAGACGCACTGAGTCCTTCACCCCCAGCAGTGTGGTGCCAATGGCGTGGCCCCTCTGACGCCTCTCCAGGGTGCTGGTGGTGGTGAACTTTCTGCCTCCTCTTCTGCTACAGTCCCCCTGGGGCTGCTTTCACCCTGTTTCCAAGGCTCTCCCCGCCGTGCTCCTCGGTCCCCAGAGCCACGTGCATCCACACTGAGCCTCCAGGCAGAGCTCTGTTCCCTCCCAGAGCAGACCTGCTCCTCACCCTGCGTGCTGCCCGCGAGCGGTGCTTCCCAGCCCCAAGGTCACCTTCCTCCCTTGATGCAGCAGCTGCCCACAGGGGAGTCACCCACAGTGCCAGGGCTGCTGGTATCACCCCGTGCTGGAGGTTTCAAGGCCCTGCTGCCCTCCCCTGCCTGCACCCCCACGCTGGGATTCTCCTCCTGCCTCAGGAACCCATTGCTGTGCCTGCAGCTGCAGAAATACAGCCAAGCCATGCTGCTGGGGGCCTTTCAGCACCCCTTGGACCAGGCAAAACCTGAGTGCAGGTGGGTGAGTGAGGGCTCTGGGTCCCTAGGCAGCTGCTGTTACAGCTACAGAGCTGATGGGAGTCCCAACCAGAGCAAGGCTGGCACACGTCAATGTTAGTTTGTGTGCATTAGTATACAGCCTGTTGCCTGTTTCTGGCTGCAGGAGACCATATTCTGTGGGCCAGGAGCATACAGATCCCCTGCTGACAGTCCATGGACATAGGCTGTCACACATGAGTCCAGCAAGGATGTTGCAAATCCTCCAGTGGCTCAAGGCTCCTTGCCAGGACCGAGCAATTGATCTTCTTGGAGGCATTTGTTTTTTCCTATCTGGTCTTGCCTCATGTGGGTCAGAGTGGACCTGAAGGTCTTGGCTTTGCTGTGTAGCTGCTGCTGGGTTTGCTTAGATATTTGGTTTTATAGCCAGGAAAATGTGCAAATAACTGAGCTCTTACCATACCTGGGAATACACTTCTGGGCTGTACAGTCTAGGTAACAGCTTCAGTAGCTGATGGGAGTCCTGCCAAGCAGGGTTTTACATGAACCATGAAGCTCAGCACCTTTTATTGAGGTTGTAGTAAGAGCAATGTGCTCATGCTTGTCACATACTGCAAACCTTGCTTTGGTGGCTTGTTTTACTGCCTGTGGGACTGCAAACATTACAGCTGGATGCTCTGTTACCTGCAACAACAACTCAAAACCTAAACCAAATGTTACTAGGCTTCATTTAGTACACAGTTTAAAAGTTTCTAGTGATTTTAGTGTTACTTCTAAAAGCATTGTATAATTAAAATCATATTGCTTAAGTTATGTTATGTGCACATGTGTTATCAAAGAACTTTAGGCATGTAGAGGTGACTTCTGGATGCTGGGTATACATGCAAAGGTAGCTCGAGTCCACGTAGGTGATTACAGGCCCACCAGAAACCAAAGGACACATTTTGTGTTCACTTCTGGCTAAACTCTGTTCAAAACTGATTGTAAAACAGTGTCTTCTCATATGCAATTTTCACACATAAGGGCCCCCTGGTTGCTGGTGTCCTTCCAGAGGTGGGGCTGGGAGCTGCCCATCATCACTGGTATACAGCTCTCATCTCAGAAACCCTCCTGCTCTAAGTTTCTAAAATCATCTCACTGTGTCCTCCACAACAAAGTAAATCTTTTTCAACAGACAGATATATGATGACATAGCACACACTTACATAGTATGTTGATATCCCCATCACTGGGGAGCCTCTATAGTTTCCTACCCATCCCAGCACCATCAGTTCATACATAGGTACTCTAAATTATACTCAAAACCACACTATGCAGTTTTCCTAATGTAAAGCTACACTAATGGTGTATTTTTTAAAAATGTAACTTATCAGAAATTTCTACATTGAATTTGCCCATATTTCATTTTGTAGTACTCAAAATACCATAATATTTTGCAGAATGCAGCTACCTATTTCTGTGTTACATATACAGACATCCCATTGTGTGCTGGTGATCTATTCATGGTGATCAGTATCGACAGCAGGAGGTACATCAGTTCTCATCAAGGGAAACAGGGTTTCTCTTGTTTGGAGACAGTGACTCCTTTAAACCAGATCAGTTTTTCTTTTCCTTGTCACCACAGCTTGCCTATACTTTTCTCTTGTTTGACTTTCAGCAATAACAAGTGAATTTAAAAAAAAAACCCTAAAAGGCTATATTTTCCCCTTCATCTATTTTTTTATATGATAACAAAGCAAAATAAAAGCAGGAAAGAAAATGCTAAGCACCACAGAACTAATAACATATTCCATAGTGTGGAATGGCGAGTCTTCTGTGCTACCTATGGGAGAGAAAACCAGCAAGGATTGTTATTAATACCTTAGTTAATCAAGGTAGATCATTTACACCCAGACAGGAATCTAACAAACTGCATCTTTGTATATTTTATACAATTCATTAGCTTATCTTCTGAAACCGCTGCTCACCAGTTCTCCGTCGCATTTGTTTTCCGTTGGTTCTGTCTCCTCTCTGTAACAAAGAACTTTATAGTTTAATTAGAAATACATTACATTAATGCATACTCTTTACTATGGTTGGTCTTTTAAATTTTTTTTTTTTATGTTACCTTTTGCTCACTCAGGATAATTTCTGGTGTTAACACACCAGCTAGAATCATATATGACAGGATTAACCATTTGCTCTCAAAGTGAACTTTGTCCCGAGATGATAAGAATATTTTATCATTAATTCCTACCCCCTCCCACCCCAAAACTTTATATACACATGCTTAATCTGCCACTTTTCCAGCTTTGAACTTTTCATGTATGGGAAGCACTTAGCTAATATTCCTGTTTCAATCTTTTTTTTCTTTCTCATTGGTTGGACACCGCTCCTGAACTTCTTTCTCCTACTTACTTCCACTCACTCGTGTGAAAACACACTGCTGAAATTAACAATACTCATGCACAGGGTGAACTGTTTCATTTGTGTTGGTATCTTTTGAATTTGCCCTTCTTGTGCCTCTTGATTTTGCTGCTTTAACTCTGATAACAGGCAGATAGTATTTTTTTAAAGGGTGTGCTCCCCCGCACCCCTTCCCCTCCTTTTTTATAGTCCAAACCATTCTGGATAGCTTACAGAAGACCCAGAAACAGATGTGATTCTTTTCTCTTTGCTTCACCCTCAGGGTTCGTACTCTGCTTGAGACAGGGGTTTTTTTTAATATAATAAATCTATATATATGGTTTTATATATATATTTGTATCTATAAAGCACCTATTTCCATATTGATAAGCATTCTTTGGAGCCACCTCTAACCTTCCTGGCACAGTCCATCACACCTATAGCTCGTTCTCCGTCCCGTTGCTGCACATCACCACTCACAAATGCTGGGCACGGTGTCGCAGCTGGGACTCGCTCCAAGTGTTTTATCAGGCCTTAAAGTCTCCTGCTTTTTTCCCAAAACGGCCTCTACTAACCCTGCCTGAGCAGCGTGCCGCATCCCTGCCCCGAGTCCTTGCAGCAAAACAGGCACCGAGGTGGTTGTGGCAGAGCTAAAGCAGCCTCTGCTCACAGCAGCCCTGGCTGCTCGTGCTGGAACAGTCAACTTCTCCCTCTTTGCTTCTCTTGTAAAAATAAGCAAACAAAACAAAATGAAAAAAACCCCGTAACGCTTCACTCCTCCTGTGTTTTCTCCATCAGAGGAGCTACCTTAATTTGCAATGCCCGCAACCTGCACGGTGTACCCCAGTTTTTCATGTGACACAGGTGATCCCCCAGTGCTCCCAGCATGGAGGCCTTCCCCAGCAGCCTGTTTCTGGTCTGACCATGGGCCTGGGGAAGGGGAGTGACTGGCTGCCCTAGACTATGATGGGGAGGGCTGGGTCCTCGGGCCCATTTCCCTCTCTTCTCCCGCTGATTTCCAGCAGGCGATCCAGCAGAACCCTGGTGGGAGCATTGTCCCAGCGGGACATATCCTCCCCGTGCTTCCGAAGCTGCCTCCATATGTCCACTCGCATCGTGCTTAACTCCTTCCTGGCCGCAGTGTTTTGTACCGCGGCTCGGGGAGCTGCGCTGGGCCGCCACTGCCTCTGGCCCTGCCACCTTCCCTTCCTCCCCTTTCCCAGGGAGGGAATCTGGGGGGTCGCAGCGGCGGAGGCAGCAGTCTGCAGCGCCTCTGCGTCCCTCCTCTCCCTGGGGTTTTCCCTTCCTCTGCTGCCCCTTCCTCCCCCAGATCCCTCTCCATCCTCCCTGGTCCAGGCACTCCCTGCAGTCTGCTTGCTCCTTCCCGGAGCGCTCCCCGGTTTGAACCAGTGCGGAGCCGGGGCAGCCGCGGTGTTTTCCCCCCTGATGACTCTATCTCCCTGAGGCTGCACGTTGTTTCCCTTGCTTTTCCCCTCTGTTCCTCCACCTCCCGTTTTCACAGCCACCTGAGCTCTGGCAAGTGAAACAGGGTTTGCTTTAGACCTTGCTGGCATCTCAGAAGCTGGTGAAGGAGAGCTTGCAGGCTTGCTCTCCTCTACGGAGGGGATGCCATCTGGATTAAACCATCTTCTTCTGTCCTGCTGCTCATCCTCTCCTTGGCAGGGTGGTTTTGTGAGGGCCATGGGCGCGCAGTGCTTCGCCCCTAATGCTGCTTTTAACTTTTCCATCTTGGCCTCGCAAGCTCGGTGGTCTACTCCCTTCTCTCTTAGGATCTGTATTTTTTGCACTAATACTCTAATCAGCCCTTGCACCTCCTCTACAGCTTTCATACTGACAGCTAGCTTTTCCTTCAGCACCTGATTTTCATTCCAAATGGCCTTTCTTTGTTCACACACCTCTTGATACTGGAGAACACTTCTCACTTGCTCCAGAGTCGAAACTCCTCCTTGAGTTTTACCCTCCTCTAGTTTAAGTTGCTGAGCCTTTATTTCTGCTTTCAGTTTGTCGTTTTGCTCCTGTAGGTTCTGAATTTCTACCTGGGCTGCCTGGTTTTCTTCAACTAAACTTTTGGCCACTAACCACACAGCCCACACTCCAGCACATTTTAAGGATTTGCGAGGGAAGAGTTTAGACTTCACTGTCTCTCTTAATTTGGCAAACTCAAGGTCTGCCTGCTGGATACTTTTGCAAGAGTTTGGACCCCAGGGGTTTGGTCCCCACTGCATAACCCAATTTGCCAGCTCTGACATCTTTTTGGCTCCCTTTAAGGTATTTCAGACTTTACAGAAAGGGTGGTTTCCAAACTACAACTCAAACAGGCTGAGAGAAGATAGCGGAGGGTCAGCCAAGTTTGGGCTGCTAGTATACTTCTTCCCTCCAGAGGATTTTCTCAACCAAGAAATCCCCCCAGGCTGGAATTTCTAATAGAGGTCTTCTCACAGACAAGGCAGAGGGCTTTTGTTCCCCTGTCCAGGGATGGTTAGAGGCATCTCTTGAGCGTTTCTCTTCCTAGGCAGAAAGCAGAAGGCTTTCCCTCCTGCTGGATTTCCTGTTTCAAGGTTTTTTTCAAGGAGCCTTTAAAGGGGTGCCCACTGAAACTGGGTGCTATGCTTTAAGCAAGACACTGCTGGGGTAGCTTTGTTGTTGGTTGTCTGTGACTGCTACAGGATGGCACCTGAAAAAGGCTCTCCCAGAAGGACTCCTCACAAAAGTGCCATAAGGATAAGGGCTCCCAAGAGGGCTGCTGCCTTCTCCACTCACTTGATGCACCACAGCTCGTGCCTTTACATGGGCTAGGGAAACATGCCTTACAGGGTTTGACAGTCTGCTCAGAGAGTCCTCATCAATCCACTTCCAGTGCTAGACAATATTACTGAGAATAATGGAGAGGGAAAAGTCCCGTATCTGTACCAAACCCGCCCCTCCCTCAGCTGCTGCTGCAGCTTTCCCTGGGTCACACTCACCAGCTCACTGCCTGCGAAAGGCTGCACCCGTCCTGGCCCCCGAGTCCTTCACCCCCAGCAGTGTGGTGCCAATGGCGTGGCCCCTCTGACGCCTCTCCAGGGTGCTGGTGGTGGTGAACTTTCTGCCTCCTCTTCTGCTACAGTCCCCCTGGGGCTGCTTTCACCCTGTTTCCAAGGCTCTCCCCGCCGTGCTCCTCGGTCCCCAGAGCCACGTGCATCCACACTGAGCCTCCAGGCAGAGCTCTGTTCCCTCCCAGAGCAGACCTGCTCCTCACCCTGCGTGCTGCCCGCGAGCGGTGCTTCCCAGCCCCAAGGTCACCTTCCTCCCTTGATGCAGCAGCTGCCCACAGGGGAGTCACCCACAGTGCCAGGGCTGCTGGTATCACCCCGTGCTGGAGGTTTCAAGGCCCTGCTGCCCTCCCCTGCCTGCACCCCCACGCTGGGATTCTCCTCCTGCCTCAGGAACCCATTGCTGTGCCTGCAGCTGCAGAAATACAGCCAAGCCATGCTGCTGGGGGCCTTTCAGCACCCCTTGGACCAGGCAAAACCTGAGTGCAGGTGGGTGAGTGAGGGCTCTGGGTCCCTAGGCAGCTGCTGTTACAGCTACAGAGCTGATGGAAGTCCCAACCAGAGCAAGGCTGGCACACCTCAATGTTAGTTTGTGTGTATTAGTACACAGCCTGCGGCCTGTTTCTGGTGGGTGAGGGTTCCAGGTCGTTAGACAGGTGCTGCTACAGCTGCAGAGCTCATGCAGTGCCCCCCTTCATGCCAAGTCCCAAACAGAGCAAGGCTG
Organism: Zapornia atra; assembly: GCA_013400835.1. Classification (NCBI taxonomy): domain Eukaryota; kingdom Metazoa; phylum Chordata; class Aves; order Gruiformes; family Rallidae; genus Zapornia; species Zapornia atra. The sequence continues at coordinate 124,438 of VZTU01023468.1, forward strand.
GTGAACCTCCGTGGTCAGATGCTGGCAGCAGCAAGACTGTATTTCGTGGGCTGTAGGCATACATTGCACCACCATCATCCTCATTTCCCCAAGATCCATGTGCTTTTTTAACAAGAGCCATAGGAATAAGGGAGCAAAGTCCTTGTGCTTCTCCCTGACTAAAAAGACCGTGACCGATGCTCCTCAGCATTTTCACCAGGAGCTACAAGGACATCAGTGGGTCTCTGGGGACTCAATGGCACCACAGGTGATGTCCTGACCTGCCAAAGAAATCTCTCAGTCAGCACTGGCAGCAAATGTGACAATCCTACAAAGAAACAACTGCCCAAATAAGTGAAACAAGGAGAAATATTTGAAGTTCTGTAATTATTAAAACACATAAATCCCTCCTCCTAAACCCCAGCATCCCTGCAGATCAACACAATGAGAGACATCTGAAGCTCTGTAAACTAGAAGATATAATAGGATTAAAGCTGCAATGTGACAAGACTGCTAATTTATAATTATTTCTAACTCCTTTCTAATTTCCACTTCATTCTAAATATTTAAAAGCCCTTCCAAATGTATTTCACAAGTTTCAATAACAACCTAGTAACTGGATGTGGCATTATAGCAATTTATAATCACCTCCTAAAACGGGGATCTAAATTAATCTTTCTACATCTCATTAGTTTAGCTATCGGAGATCTTTTACAAGATAATTGGCTTTCAGTGGCTTTAATTTAATTTATTAATATCTCACATTTATATTTCATAGATGCTGCTTTAATTATTGAACTGATACATTCTCAGAAACATAATTCTTTTATATAGCCCCAAACTTTTGCTTTTAGGGCTCTGGAGCCCTTTCAAGGTGTTTTAATGAAAAATAATAAGTCCTTGTTTGCATTTGCCTTTTGAGTGGATATCAATATACTTTTGCCTTAGGTTCCTGCAGAGGAAAATTAGATCTTGCTTTGGAACATCCTGTTTTTGCAGATGAGGCTGGCTTTATTCTTAAACCAAAACTACTCGGTCCCACTTTCTAGAGCAGTAAACACACCAACACACCAGGGAAGGGAGGAGCAGTAAAACCAGCCTGGTATGAACAGGTAATTCATACCTTACAGGCGTTTGCATAAAGGACTCCAGCGGGCAGCAGCGCTAGGGATGCAGTGGCTCCGGTTGGGTTCTGTCCCGTGGCTGAGCTCTCCTCTCCCAGCAGCGATGCTGCCCTGCTCAGAACGTCTCGTGTGGCCAGGAGCATCCATGCCCACCCCACCAGGCGCCTGCTGTGCCTGCACCCGTGTCACTAGCTGGGTCGGGGGGCTCTCCCACCATTCCCTTTGCTAATCATCCTACGGCAGCAGAGTATTTTTGAGACTTCAAGCCTTCTGTATGCTTTGGCTGAAATGAACCAGCCAGTACCCGCCGGGAGGGACACTAGATTTACGGGGAATAAAACCCACTGGTTCAGCCACAGCCGCCGGACCCTCGGGGCCGCTCCCCTCCCTCTCTCGGGTCCGGAGAGCCCCGGCGGTGCCGGGCAGCCCCCGGGGTGCGATGCGGGCCGGGCTGCTCACGGGCGGCGAGGAAAAGCAGCCCGATACCCCCCTCTGCTGTCAGCAAACCACACCGCAGAGGCTCCGCACCGCCCGCGGCTCTTCCCCCCTTCCCTCGGGGGCAAACCAACAAAAAAAACCCCAACCAAACCCGGGTAGAACATTGATCTTACCTGCAAAAAGCACCCAACTGGACTCATTTTCCAGCTAAAGCATACAAAAAAAGGTTCTTTTTCGGGTTTTGTTCCTAGCAGGAGAGAGGAACAACCACCATAACGAACCTCTGCTCGTTTAAAACAGCACCTGAAGTCACTGGCACTGGGGTAAAGCCCGTGTTGGATTTAGATGCACTGTTGGTACTCCTCAGGCTGCCCTTCGGCCCGAGGGCTCCTGTGCCTTGACCACCGTTGTGCCACCTGGGTGAGTGAGGGCAGGTAAATTTGCCAGTAGGGAACGGACCGCGGGCGAGATGGGTGAAATGAGGATTAGAGGCATAAAGGCTATCACTTAGTCACACCCCTTCTGCCCCATTCTTCCCCCAGAGACATAAGTTGCTGCTGCACAACGTGTCTCTGCAGCCGCAGCTTCTGCCAAACCCCTTTGCTTTTGTAAATCGTGACCTCTGGACATGGGGCTAGTCCTCTGGCGTTGGGCTCCATCTGCTGAGGATGGAGGGCAGGAGGGCGTAGAAGAGGCCAGATGAGTTCCTATTGCATCATTGTGTTGGTTTGGCCAGTTATACAGCGTGGTCTTTTGTATTTTAGAAACATTTCAACCTTTTAAAATTACTACAGTAGTAAAAATATGCTGTGAGTCTTTCTTCTTTCCATTGCCTCTCCAAGTGCTCCAGGCTGGCTTTGCTCTTTCTTGTGCAACCTGCTGCAGCCAGGACTTTTTGGATCAGGTGGATGGTCTTGGCAGCGCCCCTAAGCCATGAGGGGTGCCATCCAGCTGCAACATGCAGGGATCTGGTGTCAGATGAACCGATACCTCAGTGAGCCTTGAGGAACTCTGCTGAGCTCATGGTGCTGCAGCCACGGGTCAGGCTGGGACATCTTTCCCTTCTCCAGGAGGCTCCCACCACACTTCACCCACAGTTCAAGGCTTTTCCTTGACAGCTTATTAATAAAAGCATACAAATAATAAATTCTTCATCTTCTTAATCAAATCAGAAAGAAGGTCAATTGGGTTCATTTTAGATCAATCTTGAAGCAATCGTCTCTGCAGTTTCATTTTCACAGCACAATGAAAAATCTTCCCCAAAAGACGCTGCCTGAAGCCAGGCAGGAGGGCATCCTCTCTGCCATCCGCAGCACTGCTGTATCCATCTGCTGGTTTGCACTGGCAAACATCCTTCTTTAGTCCAAACCAACCTCTTTTTTTTGGGTGGATAAATGGTTGGTCCCACCTTGCCCTTGAGCTCTATTCCTGTGCTAGGCGGGGATGCCCAAGTATCACCCATGTTCAGCTTGTGACTTGGGCAAGGTGTGCTCTTGCCCCAGACAGGCAGAAAGGCAAATGGACGATTTCTAGACAGCTAGGAGAGTTCTCCCCTTGGAAACCCTCGGCTGCCACCCAGGCCTAGCTGTTCACAAGACAAGAGGAGGAAGGAGTCCAGAACGTGAGCCGAGATCTGGATCTGGCCTCCCATGCTTCCACCACTGCCATGTGAGCCTTTTCTCCTGGCCTGCTCAGAGGCAGGGCAGTTAGTGTCCCTTGTCAATTAAAAGAAAAAAAGAAAAGAAGGGTCCAATTAGGTGCCCTACGGTTAAGGACTGGGCTGGGGATCTCACTCATTGCCTTCTGAAAGTCAGATGTACTGGAAATGAAAACACCTTCCTCGCAGCCTGCTCTGGTTCCTCTCCACTATCCATCTCCCCTGCAGCCAGACCAGAACGCTGCATCCCAGGACTCCTGCCTAAGGGATCTTAAATTTCCTTCCCATTTCTATGGGTTGGAGTTCAAGGTGCTAAGCCACCTGCCCGCTGGGGCAAGGAGCTGCTCTCTGAGGTGCTGCCTGTCACGCTGCACGGCAGCAGGACTCATCAGGCCGCAGGACAGCGTATTCTCAGCTGCACAAAAGGAGAGTACATCGCGTTTTGTCCTTGCAAGAGCTTGTCAGAAATGGTTTGGTCTCTAGAGAGCTCAATTAGATCTGGGGACTCTTGCAACGGCTTCGTTCCTAATTATGGCTCGGAGACTTTGCAGTAGTCAGAAGACAAATGGATCCCACTGAAAGAAGCAAACAACAGCAGGCATTTTCATGGTGTCCTCTTTGCTGCTTATTAGCCGTGCCCTGTCCCGTACCAAGCACTTCAGTTCCCGCTTCCCAGATTGTCAGATTTCCCTCCCTAAGTTTCCGTGTGTCTCAGTGCAGCAGCCAAGCACGCTGCCTGCCAGTGGCAACATCCTGTCCCCTTTGGGAGCTGATACATTTGGGAAACAAAAGCCACCACACCTAAAACTGCCTCGTGCTGACGCTGCCACGCAGCGGCTTTCACTCTCCTTCCAAAGTCCACAGGAGATCAGTCCTCACAGATGACTTCTAGCTAAGAAAGATAATGAAACCCTCGGGACATGAGACTGGCAGATGCTTTTTAATGGGACCTGATTGTCCTGAGTCCTGAGAGTGGCCTGGTTTCTTGGGGATTACAGTCGGCCTTATTTCAACTTTCATCTCAGCTCAATGTGGTCACTGAAGTCAGGTCAGCTCTTGGGGCGGACAGACTCCATGGGAGCAAATCCGCGTAGGAGAACCACCTGGGTGCTCCCTCTGGGTGCTCCTTGCACTGAATGCTGCTGCTGGCCATGGGGCTGCCTTTTTTGCAAGTCAAAATAAGACATTTACTTTCCTTTTCTCAGTTTTCCCAGCTATAAGACTACACTTATGGATGGGTTTATCATTAATAACGTGTCATTAAATCCTGCCTTGGTCTTTGCTGCTTTGTTTGCAGTGACTCATACTGTAATTCTTGTGAGTATGGGTCAAGCAGGAGCCATTGCTCAGCACCTGCAGTCCTGGCTCTCCCCCATCTCAAATGCTGACCACCCCAAGGCCGCAAGAAGGACTCTCCCGTTGGTGACTGAAAGATGAGGGGTCCCTGAGCCAAATCCTCTCCCCAGTTAAAGCAACAGCAAACTGGCCACTGGTTCCCTGCCAGCTATAAGCAGTGGGTTTTGTCCTTTGGGACTGGTCCCATGTCCTGTCTCAGCAGCTTCAGAGCAGGTGCAAGGCTGGACCCAGTAAGAGGTTGGGTTGGGTTTCTCCCCTCCTTGTCTCCCAAGCCCCTGTGCCACTGTGCTCACGTGTTGGGTACAGGAGTGGGTGACAGCTCACATAATGCAGGCTGGCAGGTGACCACGGGAAATGCAGCACGGGTCACATCTCTGCAAGCCAGGCTCAGCCTAAGTCTCCCAAGATGCGTCACTAAGACTCTTAGGGCTAAATCCCTCCCTGCCTAAGTGCAGCCAGCAGCAACCCTGCAGCAGGGATGCGCTCGCCCCCCCCCCCCACGTGC
>VZTU01023468.1:131232-141740 GCA_013400835.1 Zapornia atra
AGACGGACTCTTCTTGGAGGCACATAACAAGAGGCAAGGGGCACCAGTTACAGTGAGGGAAGTTCTGGTTAGAGAGAAGGAAAAATGGGAAGGGTGAGGGCCTGGAACTGGCGCCTGGGGAGGCGGTGGGATCTCTGCTCTGGGAAGTGCTTCTAGCTCAGCTGGACCAGCCCTTAGCAACCTGCTCCAGCTTTGAAGGTCACCCTGGTTCTGAGCAGGGGCTGGGCAGGAGACCATGGACCAAGTCCCTTCTGCCCAAAGCTGCTTTGTGATTCTGTGATCCATGTCATCAACAACCATGAGACATTTTTGAGATTAACCTGAGAGTTCACTGATGCACCATGACACCAAAGTTTCTACAGCACTGATGCAAAAGGGGAGGTGTTTGGGTTAACCCTCAGGACTCCCTAAAACAATGCCTGAATCTAGTCTCATCCCCACAGGACCTCAGCCTCCACCACCTCCACAAGTCCCCCAGGTGGCCACAGCTTAGAGCAGACCTGGATTTATTAACCAGGGGAAATCACAGGAGTTTCAGACGAGATGTTTTGGTCCATCTCACAGGTAGGTTTATCAGCCAAGGTGTCTGTCACAAGCCTGGACCTGAGGTAGAACTTCATCTCCTCCTTACCAGAGGTAGAGAGATGACAGCAGAGGACCTCTGTGCTTTGGAGACTTTGCAGTTTCGTTTCTATTACACAGATGGCTATGAGAGACTGAAAGGTGCTGCTCAGTGCTGAACCCAGCTGTGTATAAAAATACATTGTTCCATCCATCTCCATGTAATAAACACATTAAAAAGGAACGCAGTGTGTCTCTAACCATCTCCAAAGCTTTATGTGGGCCAAGCTGTGGGCTTTTTTTTCTTTTTACAACAAATGGAAGTAGAGCAGCGGGCTGGTTTCAGGGGAGAGAAAGGAGTGGGAGGCAGAATATCACATCCTATTTCCTTTTTTAAACACTTGGCAAGGGAGTGAACTTTCCATTCCCATCTGGCACAAGCAGACTAAACACAGGTTCCTTTCTGATAGCCATCTGCACTCTTCTGCTACCTTTTCCCATCAGTCTTCTGCAGGCAAAATGCAAACCTGCACACTATTTAGAGATACTTGAATTTAGGGAGTGTAACCAAATGATCCCTTTTAGTTACCCTCTTTCCACCAAGCAGTGAGCGCCAAGCCAAACAATAATCCCGGTTAATCAACAGGCTCAGGACATGAAAGCCACTCCATTTCCTATTTGTGAATGCACACATGTTGTTTATCTTGGATCTCTTCGTGTTGGTCCCCCAGGATTTAATCACAGGCCTTTAGGTGGGGCATGAGGAATCGCTTTTCTATTGATGCCGTCCCGCAGCAAGGCTCGGCCAGCCCTGCCATGGTACCTCCCTCCTTCCCATCTCCCTAACGATGGGTCTCTCTGCTGGCCCCAGGGCTCCCTGCAGGAAGTGGGACTTACTGTGGTGTCTGGCAGCATCAGCTCCAGCAGTGCTCACTGCTGCAGAGTCGGGTTATCTGGCTCTGCACCAGGCTCACCATCAGGGTGGTAGGGCTGATAGCTCTCAAGGTGCAGATGCTAGTGAGGCTGGGTCAGCCTAAGCACCGATAAGGGAGCGGAGTTTCCTTGCAGACATGGACATGGGCACCTGACTCCCCTGTACCTCTGTGTTCACCCAGCCAGTCGCCACCTTGCAAGCCCAGCGTGATTTTTGCCAGGTCAGGGAACACCATGTTTTAAGCAAGGTGCTGGTTTTGGTGGTGGTGCAGTAGCTGTTACCATCCCTGGTCAAGCCCCTATCCCATTCGTCACTTCCAGGCACTGCAGCTGAGCTGCAGGTTTTGACTGTGCCCAATGTACTCCAGTGCATCTACTGGCTCCATCTGTGAACCACCTTGGTCCCATGTGTCCTGCAGTGGTGTTCTCCGTGGTCCATGCCTGGGTGTGGAGGATGATTCCTCCTCCATACAAACCAAGGTTCTCTAAGGGTCCAGGCACATCTGCCACCCAATGCTAGCTCTAGCCACCTCCCACAGCCCAGGCAGGGGCGACTGCAAGGCCTCCTGCCTGCTTGCGTGGCCTTTAATTTCAAGTGGAGAAGGCCACCCTCATCCTTCCCCACACCTGTCAAACTGCTACGGAGCCCAGCTAGCATGGCCTGATCAGCAAACCTGCCCACAGGGATGGCTGTGCATCTCAGAGGTGTTGGCAATGCTCGTGTGTGGGGTTCACGGAGCATTTTGTGAGGCTGCTTGTGGGATGAGTGCTACTTCTCATAGCATCAGTTGTGACTGTGCTCACAACCTGCTTCCTCAGCTGTCGAATGCTCCTTTTTTTGGGGGGGTGGGGGAAGGATGCCATCGTGATATTTCTCCGTATTGCAGAAACACCCTGACTGCAAGACAAAGCTAGTGGTGGCTGAGGCTGTGTTTGGAGAGACACCTTCCCACCCACAAACCCTCTGGCACCATCTGCCTGCTAAATGGGAGTCCCCTCCACAAAACCGGCACTTTCTCAGTAGCTGCGAAATGCGGAGCGGCTCTGTGCACGGGACTCATCTGTCCTGCGCACAAAGATAAATGGGTGCAGGTACCACCCGTGGGTGCACATACCGCCCTGGCAGCCAGGGCCAGGCGGCAGCTGCTTCCCGCAGAAGCAATGGCGAGGAGATGCTGCAGGGCCCCGCGTTCCCGGCAGAGAGCGTGTCCCGCACACGCCGGCGAGTGCAGGCGGCCTGCGCACAAGGAGGAGGAGGAGGCAGAAGAGAGCCCTGGATCCAGACCTCAGCAGCCAGCCGCTTTCCAGGCTGGGGCCCTGCTCACCGGGGCTGCAGAGGCAGCTTTGGTGTGCCTGGCGTCACTCCAAAATGACTCAAAGCCCTGGGCTTTTTTGCTGCTGGTGCAGCTCTGGAGGCAATCTTTCCCCAATTCACTATCCGCAGGAGCTTCAGTGCCCAGGTTTCAGCGCCAGGGAGGGGGGCTGCCCCCACCAACAGGTGTGGGGTGGGCCAGGGGACCACTGCCTGTCCTGGGTACCCTCAGAAGCTGGGAGCAGTGCCCACAGCAAGGCAAAGTGGGTGGGTTCCCCCCCCTATGCAACTGCACAGAGGTCAGTAGAGAGAGGTGAGCAGAGAATTTGTCTCTTCTGTGGTGGCATGACTGAGCTGGCTGAACATAATTTTTCAAGAGAAGTGACAGATTTAAGATAAAGCCCATGTCTTCCCCTGCAGACTGACCAGACGATGCAGCAGCCAGAGGACAGCAGCTGTCCGGATGCTTCCTGCCATGGGAAGTACTCAGGGCTGTGCAAAACTAACCACAGTGACCGTTGTTGGGGTTCATTATGTGGTAAAGACTGTCCACCCCTATGTCTGTAACTATACTGAATGTGAGGAGCTGGGGCCAGGGTCCTTTCCCTGCTGCTTTGAGGATGGCAGGAGTGTGGTGGGCAAGGGCAGGGAGGAACTGACCTGCGACATCATTATTCTGGGCAGTGAGTGATGGGGAAGATGCCTCACCAGCATGAGGAGCCCACGTCTCTCTTGGGGCCGGGTTGCAGCCTTTGGAAAGGGAGGGAAGTGCTGCCGCTGAGCAGGCACAGGACTGCAGCACTGAGCTACTTGAGCTATTCACTCCTTGAGTCCCCAAAAGAGGCAATTACTGCATCAATCCCTGTCTTAGCAAGCTCTGGGGGCAGAAGGCAAAAGGATAACTAGCCTCTGCTCTTAAGTAGGAAGCTGAGGATTTTACAGGATTACTTCTTGCTCCTTGACAGATGTCGGTCTTTTTAGGTCAGAGTTAAGGTTGGTGCTGAGCATCGTGGTTTGATTTAGTAGGCACCAGTAAGAACCTTTCATCAAGACCAGGGTGGGAAGGCTCGTGACCATATGGGGCCATGCTGGCCCTTGCACACGCGTGTATGTGAGCGCAGGGAGACGAGCGTCACCTAGACCCATGCAGTCAGAGCCTTTCTCTGCCTTGGATCCTCTCCCTGAGCCTGGCTGTACCATGAACCCAGAGGAGCTGGATGCCTGTGAGGAGTCAGATCTCCTGGTGCATCCCATCCTATGGCCCTCACCTGCACTGTGGTTGCAGCCCTTGGAGCTGAGTACTGGGTGAGCAATTATACTCCTAACTTCATTAAAACTGCAGTGCTAATTGTCTCTCCTCAGTCCTTTCAACCCTTCTTAGTGAAGCTGACCTCGCTAGGGGAACCCCTGGGGGCTGCCTCACACCCACCCCATCAGCCTCCCCCACGCTCCAAGGTGGGGACTTGATGGTTTACCTGCACTTAGAGCAGCTAAAGCTAGAGCATTGGCTCAGTTCTATTGGAACAGATGTGCCTGACATTGATAACACTACTCCTCTTTCTGTGCAAAAATAGCATTAGTGGTGTAAAAGCTGCTTTGTGCTATTATAGCAGCAGCCACAGCAGAGAGCTGCACTGCTTTAATTATGGCAGTAGGGCCAGCAGAGCAGTAAATTGTCCCCAGACAGCTTCTGTGTTTTCTTGCCTTCCTTGATGCATGGATTTACATGTTGCCTCTCTACCTCTTGGGCAGTAGGCTCACCTCTGTGTTTCTGAGGCCCTCATGGTCTTCCCGGTTCTGGCAAGTGGCCTGTCAGAAGGCAGGGAGGCCTGGTGTAGCCTCTAGGGTCAGCGCTTCTCAGGTAACTACTCATTTGACCAACAGATTAAAGAAGGTAAAGAAACATCAGTGGGACATCCTGTTAAAGCACAAATAATTAACCTGCTAATAAATGAAACCCTGGCTTAGTGAAAAGGCAAAGTGCAGTGATTCAGTAAAGGATTCCATTTTTTAAATGAAAATATTTTCCGTACACCGATTCCAGCCAAAATGCATTTCATTTCCCCTGACACAATATAAATATTAACACAGACACTCTTTGTTCTTAATGTGTCCTTCCATATTGGCATGATCTGGAGCTGCTCTGTGAGCCCGCATCTCCTGCTGGCTTCTTTGTGGACACTGGGTCCTCAGTGAAGCTCCAGAGCAGACCAGCAAGGACACCTTCTCCTTCCCTGAATGGGAGGCTCTGCTGCTCAACCACGGTGTTTTGCAGCAGATCTCCAGCCAGGGCTAGTCAGGGTTCAGCAGAAGGATGGAGATGACATCTCTTTTTGCAGGAACCTGAAGGAGGTGCTAGTGGGACATCTAAGCCATGCGAGGTCAACCTCCCATGGCCAGGGTTTTGAGCCTGATTCTCTGCAGCTCAGTGGACTTTATCTTATTTCAAAACAGCTGTGAAACTTTGCCTTTCTGGTGGGAGCAGTGGGCCAGGGAAGAGAAAAGAGGCTGTTGCTGCAACTTCTTGGCAGTTGACTCCAAGAAAAAACAACCACCGAGCAATTGCTTGTTTTTAACAGCACAGAAATTGAAGCCCCAGACTGATTTTATACCCCCTTCCTTTACCCCTCTTCCCGTCCTCTGTGATTTTTACACTGTGTCAGCACAGAAAGTCTGGGAAGAACTTTGCAGGCATCACCTTCCCTTTGTCCCCATAACAGAGACGAGTCCTGAGGGACAGATGTGTCTGGGAAGCCTGTAGACTATGTGGGGGCACAGCCAGGACCAGGTGTTAGGGTGAAACATTGGCCAGAATGGACATGGGGCTAACAATCTGTGCTGTCTTTAGCAGTGGAGAAGAAAAATGAGGAAAAACACACAGAAAGCAGGATTGTGATATCTTGAGTTTCTTAAGCCAGAGGTGTGGTGGTGTCCTCAGTCTTTCCCCCACTTTCATTGCCATCCCCTCTGCTCCTGGTTATCTACAGCTGCTGTCACTGTGCCAGAAAAGGCCCCAGTTCAGTAAAACCCTTAAGCACAAACTTAATTACCAGGACAAGCTTAAAGGCTTTGCTGAATTGGGCCTGCAGAGCTGGATGGAAACGTGCCTAGCGACCCGGGTCCAGCCTCACCAGAGGGCTGTGGGGTCTGCTTCCATCACGGGCCCTTCCTTTCTGGGGGGTCAACGTAAAATAAAACCAGAGGCAATACTGCAAAATCAGATCCAATTCCTGGGCCCTTGGCAGCCCCCTTTTTCCTCTCAGCTCCGCAACAGGCCTTGCAGCCAGGCGTGCAGGGCGGGACGGCGGCAGCACGTCAAGTGGCACTTTTTTTTCCCTCAAGCACCATCTGGAAGTCACTGCGAAACGCGATGCTGTGTGCAAAGGGGCTGGAAAGAATGACACTCTGAGAGCCTGGGGTTTTTTTTCCAAGGAAATAAATAGACCGCGCGCCACAAGCGCAGAGCGGAGAGGGTTCGTGCTGGGTCAGGCACAGGTAGGGCCATGCAAGGACAGTCCAGAGCTTGTTTGAGTGGTAGTCACCACATCTTAGGAAGCTTTCGCTGGGCAGAGGCGTATGGGACAGTCTCTGATGATCCTACCAAGGTGGCAAGCTGCGGGTAGCAGTGGTTCCAACCTGTCTGTAGCGTCACCGGGCATGCAAAATGCAGGGGAGCAAAGCAAGCTCCTGCATGCTGCTTGAAAGCTCCTGTCTCTGTTGACCACCACGGCCCTTTTGGCTGAGGAGAGGGGCTTTAATGTCCCAAGCGCTGGCGGGGGTGTCAGGCAAGCGGGAGCTCAAGGTCTGACTTGGACATGGTTGTGGCCATGGCCTGGATTCAACTATTTCAAAGGGCACCAGCCGGTCAGACCGAGCCCCAAATTTAAATTTGCTAAAATAACTTTTTGCAAAACATTCAGATGGAGAGCAATGTTTCCATGGGTTTGTTTTTAAATTCCGAGTGGGAAGAGTTTATTTTTTCACTAGGAAAATTCCCCCTTAGGATTTGCAACGCTGGCTGGGAGACAGGAGCCAGCAAGCTCTGCTCCTGAATGGAGGTGACCGCAGGGGTGACCCTGTGCTGGCCACAATGCTTTGCACAGCTTTACTTACCCCCTTGGCAAAAGGGAGGTGGCAGAGACTAAGACTGCGGTGGGTCTGGGATGCCAGCTCTGCTGCAAGGATGCTCAGCCCCATGGCTACCATGCTGCTGGCCCCATTGGCAGCCAATGGATCTAAATCTAGGTGCGTGGAATGGTTATATTTGCAAGGTTGAAGGCAAATGCAATGTTGCAAGCAGGTTAGGGGAAAACTTGGGGAAATGACCCCCCTGGTAGTTTTATTTCTCCTTGGTTCTGGCTACACACAAGTACCTGCAGCAGGGATAGCGATGGTCTGTTCTCCACTGGCTAAAGATTTAGCTCCTGCTAAATCAGTGCTGATTTCTAATCTAAGAGTGAACGGCTGTTACCGCTCGTTTGCCTTCCATTGGTTTATCCTGTCCCAAAATATTATAGAGATTTACAAAATTAACTGAAAGGAGAAAAAAAAAAACCCAACAGCCATGAGAGCTCATCTGGTTTCAATCAGCTCAGTACCCTGGAAATGAGTTTGCCGCAGCTGAGAGTCCAAGCACTGCTGCTTCTACCCCCAGGTGACCAGGTTGTCCCAAGCAGTTAGTGCAAAAACAGGCAGCGGTGAAACAGGGGTCTGGTGAGCACATGAGATGAGGGAAGAGGTGGAAATCAAGGCAGGCTGGGCTCCATCTACTAGAACTGGCTGAAAACAAAAGGAGAAAACAATATGACATTTTTTAAGTGCTCCCATTGCTGGAGAGCAGAGGAAGAGCACAGTGATTCATTCTCAATTGCAGTGAAATACTTTGATCTGATCCCATTTTATTCTCTCCTCTGGTGTATTGCTCCACAGCCAGGGAGCCATGGGTGGCAGGAAACCCCTCTTGCTTTGCCCATGAGAGGAGCAAGAATCTGGCCTTTTAGGGTGTGTGATGTAATGAAAAGCAATTGCTTGGGCACATGAATTTCCAAGGCAGTGGCTCAGCAGCTCAAGGGTTAACGGGGCTCCCTTGCTTTCAGCCCAGGCACTGATGGATAGGCTGACTTACAACGGAAAGTTTGTTCTTAGGAAGGTGGGTGCTGCAGACAGGGAGTAACAGCTCATCCTGCTCCACCTCTGCAGACCCACCTTTTCATACCCGGCTGGGGCAAGCGATAAAGAAGGAAGCACAGCTCCAGTTGTTCCTTCCAGAACAACTCCCCTGCATGGAGAACACCTCCCCAGGCTTGTAAAATATCTCCCGTCCCTAGGATACCTGAATACCTTCACAAAGACTTCTGCCAAGGGAAGGGCCAAAGGTGCAGAGTTCCAGGTACACACCGCTCCCAAGAAACATTACACTTCTTGGTGTGTGTTATGGGGTGTGTGGGGGTGTGTGTGTTTAAGCTGCACCTGATCCAGCAAAGCACCCAAGCACAGCTGATGGAAATCATGTGAGGTGGGCCTTTTCTTTCAAAAGGACTATTAATGCACTTATGGTTAATCACACGAATAAATCTCAAGGTGGCTTAGAGCCAAAGCCAGCAATAAAAGCACCGATCCCCAGGCCTCCCAATGGGAATTGGCCAGGGACAGGGCCGATGTTCTCAGCAAGTTGCTGGGAAGTAATCCGTGCCCTCGGCACGTACACGCCTGGAGAGTTTTGTTTGTTGTTTTGTGGGGGGTTTTTTCCCCAAGAAGGCTGTTATCTAGGTGGAACCGCAAAACTCTGCTGGTGCCAGCTGAGACGGCAAAACAGGGGTCCCAAGGACACAGATAAAGAGATGATCTGAGCTGCTTTGTCTCTGCTAGAGTTGTGGGAGCCCTGAAGGTTGGCCGGAGGGGAGGGCGAGCCCTGGTCCTGTCCCTAAGTCTCCTTTGGCAACTCGGGTGTATTGAGATTTAGATGTTTAAAGGAACATCTTTTCCTGGACCTCCAGCTCTGCCATGTGTAGGAGCGCATATAGAGAGACAACTCAGTGTGCCTGGTGCAAAAAAGAGGTGGCATTTTTGTTGGCTTTTGGTTTTTTTATGGGCAAGACCAAGAAATCGATAGCAAGTATGTGTATGTCTGCAGGAGACAGGCAAGCCTGTTTCTGACAAAACATCCCAGGGAATTGAGCTGTGGCCCCATCTCACATCCCACATTTCAGCTGGACACAGTGGGAGATGAAGGTATTCAGGGCAGGCTGCAAAGTTTGTTTTAAGAGCCTTCCTAATATGGATTGACATCCCCTGAAGCACCCTGCCTCTCTCCTTCTCCCAGAGTGGTCTCCCAGCCCCTGTACGTACCACCAGGCACTGACTTCGACCATTCAACTTGAAAAAAAAGACTTTAAAAAGTCAAGTCTTTGAGTTCTCTGGGACAGAAATTAGCAAAGCCAGTAAGTGCGAGCATGTGCATCCCAAGGTACACAGGAGGGAGGGGGTCCTGGCCACCAGGCCAGCGAAACACAGAGGAGCCCTTCCCGCAACACTCTTCAGGCTTGATTGTCTTTTTACTCCTCTCCCAGGCTCCAAACATTGCCAGGACGTTTGATGGAGGTGAGGTGGGGGGACTGTGTGCGCCACATCCATTCCGCCGCCTCCCTCCCATTAAGCTTGCAGAAGGTTACTGGTGGTCCTTCGCAGGAAGCTCACCTGCACCCACCTGAATTTCCACATGTCTGCAGGGGCTTGATCAGCTCCTTGTGATTCATTTTAATCTGGCACGGAGCAGCAGCTTGCTGAAGCCTGATGTAAAACACCCACATGCGCTCCCATTATATAATACGAATCTGAGAAGATTAAATTACCCGCTCTGAAGGAACAGGTACACGTATGTATGTACACACTTACACACAGTCTGGGGGCTGGCTGGGTGGAGCGGGGGGCAAAGCGTCCCTTCAGAAACACTGCAGTTGCCCTCGTAAGCACTTAAATGCTGAGGCAATTAGCATGGATATGCCCGTGTGTAGGCACACGGGTGAAGATCTGCAGCAGCTGTACGCTCTGCACTTGAAGGTGAGACACAGTGACGTGAGGAGCGCTTGGTTATCCGCTCTGCTGGCAAAGTCTCAGGAACACCACCAGGCCCTGCATGAAACTTTACCTGCCAGCACATGGAAAGGTATCACACACTGGGGGAGCAGGGGGGGTGAACAGTCCCCAAAACCATGGAGCCTCTCTCTCAGCAGCCTTGGAGGGTCTGGCCCACCCAGAGGCAAAGAAACGAGCTCTGGGGCATCTGCCTTGGGGCATGGCCCGTTCCTCAGGGGACTGCATGAGTACTGTCAGCAGATCGATGTGCACAGCCAAGCCTCCAGCTGGGTTTGGGGGGTGTCCAGGCCTTTCACCCAAAGATGTGTTTTGCACTTTCACACTGGGAAGGGAAGGCAGGAAACGCGCTTCACCTACAGCTGCCCACGGTGCTTGCGCTTCCCGGGCAGCAAATGGATTCGCCTCCTTCGCCTTCCCGTTATTGATTCACATCGCCTTGCTAAATATAGCTCGGCCCGGGGAAGCTTCTCACTCTGTGGCTGCTCCAGCGAGAGATGCTGGGCACAGGAGGTGCTGGGCACAGGAGGCGATCACAGGAACCGCGACGGGCATGGCATAACTGCGCTGCGCTGAACCGGTCCCGCCCCCCTCCCCCTTCTTCCACCCC
>VZTU01023468.1:142561-252442 GCA_013400835.1 Zapornia atra
AGCGCTGGCTCGTTAGCTCCTTCTGTCCCCTTCCAAGGGGGAGGGGCAGGAAGGAAGGGACCAGAAATAGACTGTCCACAGTCTCCTCTGCGTGCTTGTGTCTCCTGATGCTACTTAAATCTTGCTCGGCCCTTCTGGAGCCCCTCAGATGGTTTGAATGGTGTCGTTTGTTTCTAGCCCTGATTATCTGAGATCAGCTGAAATGACTGAAGTGATGATGAACACCCCAGCTATGGATGAGATTGGGCTAAGCCCCCGCAAGGACAGCCTGTCGTATCAGGTAAGTGCTTTGCCAGCTGCTTAGGCAGTAATTCCCTAAAGAATTGCCTGGGCTGGACTGCAAACTTGGTCTAATGTATCTTTCCATAGCCTGACCTAATAGCAGGTCTTGCTGTAGTGAGAACTAGTCAACAGACTGGAATGTTTGCTTGGCAGGAGCCGGTTGTCTAAGATACCACTCAGTATCAGGCTGGATTGGCAAAAGACTTGGTTGTTTCTGAAGTGATGGACCCTCCCCCGCACCCCCCCCAGCTCATTCGGCATTCATGGGGGTTCAGTGGGAGGTGGGGAGCTTGATTAGAGAGGTATTTGCCCCGTTCACTGGACCAAGAGGGTTTTGGGATGTCTGTAATGCAGCATACACATCATCTGCCTGGAGCAGGAGGAAAGTGTGTGTATGGCGCTTACAGGTTTTGATCTATTTCATGGCTTTCCTGACTGATAGGCTTTTGGAGTGGGTAAATGGTGAGATTCAGTGAGGCTGGGCACAGCCTAAACAGCCCTTAAAATGTTACAGGAGATACCTGAAGGCAAGACCTGCATTCACTGTGAATGTTGTGATTCATTTAATTAGCTACTAACCTCAACATCAGTGGCTGGGATGAAGAGGTAGTCTTTGAAACTAGTTTTAGTCTCAATTCTTTGGTCTCAAGATCCATTTCATTTCCTAGCTTACAGTTAATCAAACAGGGAGTGATGCATCCCTACTAGATCCATGTTTTCCTGCTCTTCCAGGAGATCTCTTGATGAGATTTAGCACGGGTGCTGAGCGCATGCAGATGACTTGCATCTGGTCTGTGCAGCAACTGATTCTTAATGGCAGGTCTTGATGCAGATGTTACACAACCTGCACAGAGGCACTTGCTCTAAGTGTGCATTCAAATAAGGTGTGCTGGTTTATGCTTGCGTGTTTGCATCTGAAAAATGAGCCACAAGGTAGTAACAGTGCACTGAAGCATGAAATCAGCTGAACTTTGGGCCATGGCTGAGGCACCCAGCAGCAACCAAAGCAGTGGGAGGAAAGGAGGATGCACTGCGCTCTTTTTTGGTCAGAATGCTGGATCTGGAGAGTACAAGTTGTTTGGTTTATTGCTGGTGTGCATGGAAAGAGCTGTGCTTCAGCACTTGAGTTAGCGGAAAGCGTGTAGCCTCTCTCCCCTCTCCTATAGAGGAAGTGCAGCAATGGGGACATCTGAAGCAATTAAACTAGCCTGCCTAGGATGCTCAGCTGTCTTTATGGGTCACCATATGAAGAGGCTTAGCCCAGTGAGGTCAAGTGCCATCCAACTTTCCCAGTGGGGGCAGAATCTAGGTGCCCTGCTTGTTCTAATGATTGCTTCGGTGAGGTTTTTCCCCAAGTGCTGATGACCTTGGGAAGTCTGCTTGGGCCAACAGTGGAACAGGCCTGTTCAGTTTTGAGTGGATCATCTGAACCTGAAGGTGAGTCATAAGTGCTGACGACTCATATCTATGCGGGGCTTATGCATCCTGGATCTCTCCCCTATAGTGGTCCAGTCATAGATGGCTTTTTTCTAAAGGTAGGAAGAGGTAGGAACTGCCTGCTGGCACTTAGCTTTGTTGTAAGCCAAGCTGATGGCAGAAAGGGCTGTGCTGTTGGAATGGAAGGTCCTGATGAGGCAGATGTAGTGTGTGGGCTGTGCATGAGGTCGTCTTCTAAATCTGGTTAGTGTAAAGAGGGTTGGGGAGCAGCCTTCCTCCTCCGGCTGCTAGACTGAGAATGTCACAGCAGACACCAAGGTTATCTGAAAAGGATCCTTAAAGGGTTGAAAATTCAAGTTAAGAGCGGTGAGGACACATCTGATGCAAACTGCACCATGAACTCTTTGTTCTACCTCAGACTTTGGTGCTTTGTGCTTCATCTTGCTGATTGAGAGAGTTTGGTACATGGAAAATTGAATGCTAGTCTGAGGGCTGTAGTGCAATAACTTAAAACCAGACAGGACTAATGGACCATGACTGCTCCTACACTGAGGCTGCTTGTTCTAAGCTGCAACATCTTCCTCCCCTCATCTGTGGAGCAGGGTGGCTGCGTTGTGTGTGACAGCCCTTGGCTGGCTATGGGACACAAAAACTGGAGCTGGAATGCTTTTAGTTAGAGGAGTTTATCTTGTTCTAGAACTTGCACTTTCCTGTAGACCTGACCTCAAAATGTCCCTCTTTGGGCTGTGTACAGCCAGGAATGCCTGGGAGTTGGCCCACAGAATCCTAGTGCTTTGGCTGGAGGCAGCTTCTGCTGCCATGTGCAGATGTGAAACTGGACCAGAGAAGATGGTACAGCAGCTTTGCTGGAGCTATAAAGCACATCAGTATCTGCTGCAGACAGACTTGTCCAGCTAACAGTGTTGTTTGGGGGTATTTCTGCCTTTACTTAGAAGCAAACTGAGGAAACAACCTCAGAATATGAACTTCAGCAGTCTGATTCCTCTGTCCACTGGAGTTTGCACAACTTCAGGGCTCCTGTGTGTCTTGCTGGTTATGGAGGGGACCTGGCTTGTAGACTGTCTTCTTTCTGCTTCCTCCCCTGCCTTGCCTCTGCTCTTGCTCTGGAGAGTCTGTCTAGCCATCAGCTGAAGGGGTGGACCCCCCCAGCGAAGCCTCGTGGCCTCTGGTGGGCTGGCCATCACAGCTCTCAGAAGTGATGATGGGGAAACTCAGGCTGTGGAAGTCATGGCACTGAGAACAGAGCTGTCTGTGTAGGCTCAGTAATTAGTACAGTTTCACTTGCAAAACGTGCTCTCAGCAGAGAGATGCCTTTTTCCAGTTAAGGTGCAGAATGCTCGTAAGCTGATGTACTAACTTCAAAACTTCTTTGTGTAAGGCAGGGTTTATTGCTGTACTTGAGCTGAGCTGCTCCGAGCACCCCAAAGGTGCTCCAGCCAACAGCTTGAAAGGGCCTGAGCAGAACTGACTGCTGAAATTGGGGCATGAGTCTCAGAACGGGGTGGCATAGACCAAACAGAAGATGCGGCTGAAGAGATGATGTCATGCTGGGTCTTGTGCCTGCAGTGAAGAGCTATTTCTGATCTTTAATAGATGTCCCATAATTCCCATGGGACTTAATAAACAAAAAACTTGTTGAAATGCCTCTGATAGCTCAAGATGCCCCTGCTATGAACAGATGTGCCTGTGGAGGTCTTCATGTGCTTCCTGCCTGGCAGTCTCTGATGAGCCAGGCCTTTTTCATTGCCATTTGGAGCTAATGTACCATTTTGCTATTTTCCAGCCCCTGGATTTACCTGTTCTTTGAAAAGTCTCATCAGCACTCTGCCAGCTTGTCCTCTGATGCCATCTTGCAGCAGCGTAGATGATGCCACTTAAAATTAATCTGAATTAATCGCTTTGCAGAGCTATTGTCAAAACAGTACCTTGACCAGAATCCTGCCTTGCTGCTTGGAAGTGGAGCTGGTTCTGAGTGCAGCTGAAAACACTTAGCCCAAAGTGGTTTTGGGCAAATGCATGCTGAAGTTGGGACACAGCTGCTTTGCTGCTGGCCCTTGTGGGACCTTAGGCTCCCTTTTAGGAGATTGGCATGTGGAGGCTGAGCTTGATTCATGCCATCAGCTGGGTTTTGGTTGTCATGGGGAGCTTGAGCTCTTTAAGTCATGATTGCATCATGCTGGGATCTGTCTAGGTTAATCACACCCACAGCTAGTTGTGAATCGCGTCAGACCGAATCTAGGTAAATAGGCTTAAATCTCCATCCAGTGTCTAAGGCAAAAGCCTGGTTCATCTATCTTGTTGGGGGTATCATTTTTGGTGAATGACACCCCTTCACCAGCACTGGTGAAGCCCTGACTTTTCCAAGGAGCTCTGGTGCGTGGTACTGAGGGGTTTGGGTTGCATCTGCTGCATTTACCCAACTAAACTGGGACCAACGTGTTACTGACCTGGGGGTGATGGCAAATGGTGGAAACTAGGCTTTCTCTGTTACTGTCCTTTTTACTTGTAAGGTGCTTCATCTGTCTGTGCAACCTTGATTTGTGCAGGAGAAGTCCTGTATTAGAGCTGGTGCTTTCTACTGTAGAAGGCTTTGCGACTGGGCTGCAAAAAGGTGGTGCTAGCAAGCAAATTGAGGATAACTTGTTTACATAGCACATCCAATGCACGACTACTGGACAAGATTAGGAAGCTGAGTCAACATGTGTTCCAGAGTCTGGGGCCTTGACTGAAGATAGGAGCAGAGTAGGGGATAAAAAGAGCCCGAACCAGTCATATTAGCATCTATGTTGCACAAAGAAGCGTTCTACTGTAAGGTAAACTGGAGACAGCAGCTAATCGGAACATTGTGGTACATGTGTTTTCCCCCCTACTTGATGTGGTGTTACTCTGGAAAATTGCTACAGTGTATGAAGTTTCCCAGCTGCTGTCCCCCAAGATGGGTCAATGTGGCTGTGTGGAGATGTGATAGTTCCTAAACCTGAGTCACAGGCTGCTATGTGCATGCTAGATGGAGCTCAGTTTGAGTCACAGCTACTGTATGAGTAAATGTAGGTATTAGCAGTGCTTGTTACAGCTGAAGAAGAAAAATCTTCCAAAGAGAGCACTGAGAGATGATGTAAATATTCCCTGCAGTGAGCCTGCCGTGCTTCTCGATGGCAGTGACGTGTCATTTCAAGAACTTGAATGCTGATTTGGAATACTGGCTTGGTACCATGAAGAGGTGCAAAGCTTAGCTGTTTGGTGCTGGGAGGATGAGTGGATGTGTGTACATATAGGAGTGTATGCTACACCTGAAGTGGTGTGCCTCCCCATGCAGGCTTTTCAGTCTTGTGCAGTATTACAGTGAAGCAGAGCTCTTCCTTGAAACAGCAACTTGATTTGGAAAGATCTCATTACTTTAGTCTCCCTGTATGAGAACTGAAGTAGCTTTCAGCCCCATGGGGTGGAGGGGATGTTTTAACTATGGGTGTTGGTAAGGAGCGTGCATGTGGAGGCTGTTTTAAATTTACAGGTGTCACTTGGATTATGATAGCTCTGAGCTAATCCTCTTAATTATCTGACATCTCTCCTGCATTTGGTGTTTCATCCCTGTGAATGCTGAGAGGGTATGAGCCTTCCCAGGGCGACAAAACCTTTCCATTCTTGTTGCCAGAACTCATTCAAGGATAGTAGAGCTTAGATCATCCAAAACAGAGGCAAACATGATCTTTATAAAAGAATTCCAAGCTTTTATTTCAATTTTTGCTTATTGCTGCCCTTATCTAGCTGGAGGGCAAGAGTTTGGCTTGGATATTATCTGGATCAGTCTGTGAGGAGAGCAGTTCCCAAAATGTAATCTGGAGCCTGTGAATGCTGAGGCTTTCTGTGAAAGAAACTGTGTTGAGTAGCATTCTTAAGAAGCAATACAGGTGCCCTCTGTGGGCCCTTGGGCAGGAGTTGGGGCTCAGCTACAGAAGGGGGGGATCTCATCAGCAGAAATAGTTGCAGCCCCTCACATGTCATGCAAGTGAGGGGGAGGAAGATGCCTTTGAATTACTGCTAAACTTGCTTTTTTAGGTAGCCTTTACCACCAGCCATTTGTTGCCATTTGTCCCCCATGGAGTGACCAGGCAGAAAAAGGCATCTGCTTCAGCATGGTGCAAGGTGGCTCCTCTGGTAAATGGGGAGAGGTTAACCCACTGCTGCTGTCCTCTTTGGGTGGTGGGGAGATGCCAAGCCTTCCTCCACCACACCTGAGCTGGGTGCTGGAGCGGAAAGGCTTGTAGGCAGGCTTTGCAATGCAAGCTGTCCCAGCTGATGTGCAAAAGGGTGCAGAACTCTCAGGTCAGAGCTGAGCTGCTGTATTCCCAGCAGAGACCTTGCTGCAAGTTTTAGACTTGTTTTTTTTTTTATTTCCCATTGTCTAAATCTGGAGTGGGACCAAGGACTAGGCATATGGTACCAACAAACACTGTATGGCAGTGGCAGTGTGGGACCACAGAAAGCTGGAGCTTGGCAACACAGCTTGTTTTGGACTGGGTGGGCAGTCAGGTCAGGGTAACTTTTCTACCTGCCCTCCCTAGATGTGCAAACAGTGCCTTCATCTGAAAAAGCCCTTTTTCCTTTGGTTCCTGTGCTTGGCTGCTGCTTCACCCTGCTCATCACATGTGAGGAAATCTGTCTTTGTGTACTTTTTCCATTGACTGTCCACACCCCTTGAAAGGGCAGTTGCAACATCTCTCTTCATGCTGCCTTGATGATTAAAAAGCATGACTTAGTGGAAAAAATCCTGACCTTCTTGGGTTCGGCCTGTCCTGCAGCTGTTTGAGATAAGATTGTGCTAGGGTTTTTTCATTAAAAAAAGCTGTGCACCACATTTTGGGGATATTTGTTTGTAAGGAAATGACTACTACTTAGTTTCTGGAAAAAAAAAAAAACCTGGCAGGCTGTTTTCAAAGAAATTGCTCCAATTTGACCTAATGTGCTTAAAATTACAGCAGCCAAAGGTTAGTTTAATTATTATACTGCTATTTTTCTTGCACAGGAGGCTATTTTCCTGACATTATCAGCTTATGTAACCTCCTGAACCACACTCCTTTTTCCATTGCAACCTTCTAAACCATGTAATGTCAAGGGTACTTTTTTTTTTTCCTGTCCCAAGTTTAGATAATGAGTTGATGCTTAAGAACCACCAACTACTTCCAGTAATACACTGTGTCTCTGAAACTGTCTTTGGCCACGTAGAAGCCGCAGAGCTCTAAGAAAACTGTTACTGGCTTGCTCATGCTCGGAGTGACTGATAGCAAGTAGCTCATACTACAAGTGTTGGTGTTACGGTGGCTGCGCTCACTCCTGTGCACTTGAAAAGTGTATATGGATGGTGGGAGCTGCACTGCTGTCAGCAAAGAGCCCTCCTGTTGTGAGTCACCTTTGCACTGAGATGCTTGCCTGAGCACTCCTGCCCCTTCCCCAACTTACCTTGCCTGACTTTGCATTAAGTAGTAACTCAGTGGCTTTCTTGAGTTGGTCACTTGGTTGCCACAAAGCTTTAGACAAGAGGGAGAAATGCAGCTGAACAGTAGAAGACAATGTTGTGTCCTGTTCTGGAGTCCCCAACATAAGGACATGGAACTGTTGGAATAGGTCCAGACAAGAGCCATGAAGATGATCAGAGGGGCTGCAGCATCTTGCCTATGAAGGCAGACTGAGAGAGTTGGGCTTCTTAAGTCTGGAGAAGGCTCTATGGAGATCTCATAGTGGCCTTTACCTGAAGGGGCCTGCTGGGAAGGGACTCTTTAGAAGGGCATGGAGTGATAGGATGAGGGGGAATGGTTTTAAATTGGAAGGGGGTGAATTTACATTGGATATTAGGAAGAAATTCTTCACAAGGGTGGAACAAGGTGGACACTGGCATGGGTTGCCCAGGAAGGTGGTGGCTGTCACCTCCCTGGTGGTGTTCAAGGCCAGGTTGGATGGGCCCTTGAGCAGCCTGGTCTAGGGAGGGGTGTTCCTGCCCATGGCAGGGGGGGTTGGAACTTGATGATCTTTAACATCCCTTCCAACCCAAACCATTCCATTCTATGTATGCTGTCTGGGAGGTAATGGTGTGGTTAATAGTTGATAGGCTGAAGATTGAGTTGATGGGATGATGTTTTCACTTTAAGGCTTGGGCCAGAGCTTCCCAAGGTGGTGGGTATGGTCATGATAGATATGAGGACTCTGCTTTGTGGTTAATGTTCCTGGGTGGAGGAACCTGCTTTTATATAACTGGAACCACAAAGATCAAAGCAGATGAGATCCTGCTTGCCAACTGACGTACCTGTGAGCAGTGTGCCATTCTGAGGCTGGCAGATGCAAGGATGCTCTGGCAGCCTGCTCGAATGCAGCAGCTCTTCAGAGAAAAGCCCAGTGCCCAACTGGCCTCATCTACAACCTGGAGGGGAACATGCCTTTTACAACTGTCTTGTTTGGGATGTTCTAAGTGCAGTTGTAATGTAAAATGTGCACTCTGATAAAATTGCTGAAGAAATTGCTGTGCCTGTTCAGTCTTCTGGTTACCAATCAGGGGATCTGATGTAGCAGTTGCTTCTTGTCACCTAGCAGTTCTCTTCTGGGTGAGCTGGGGTTTGAGGCTGTTGCGTTAGCAGGATGTCCCTGCAAGTGACAGCAACATCTCCTGTTTGTGCTGCAATTCAGCCACACAGAACTGCAAACACCACACCAACAGTTCTTCCTGTACCTTTGGTGTTGCCATCATTCCTAGCAGGACAAAGTGTGTCCCGCTGCCAGTGCGTGGGCCCTGGTGCTGCTGCAGAGCATGTGCACCCACGTGGCAAGCTATGGGTGCAAGAGCAGGGGTAAGGTATCCTCTCTGCACCTTGGGGGGTGGGCCTGGAAATAAAGGTGTCTTCATACTCCTTGCACTGAGGTACATAACTGCTGGCTATGCCACAGGTACCTCCTGCCCAAAGGAATATGGTCCAGTGTCTAGCTCTTCCACAAACTGGGTGTCCTGCTGAGTTGCACTGCTGATGTACAGTAGCTGTAGCATGCAGAGCACTGCCAAGTTCTCTCTAAAATGCAGCTGAACTTCTCTTTTTGTTCTGGTGCTGCAGCCCTGGAACAACATGAAATGCAGAGCTTTGCTGCAAGGATTGGCACCGCTCTGGCACTGGGCTGCCACATGCCTCCTCTCCCTCCTAGCAGCAGAGGCTGGAGCGTGAGCCTGTTCTGGTGTGTGGCTTGACCAGCAGCAGGAAGTGAGATCTCAGATTCTCAGATGGAGATAGCTCAGTGTGCAAACTCAGGAGTGCTAATGCAAAAGTGGCTGGGGGGGGTGAAAGGGGGAAGGTGTGAGGTGTTGGCATGAATATCCAGAAGGGCAGATGCCTGTTTGCTGGGTGCTATCCAAGCAAACATGTGCTTTGGAAGCTGCTTGGGCGCTTCAATGCTCTGAGATTAGCGAGGCTTACTTACAAGTTCAAGAGACTTCCCATCACTCAGTGGTTTACTCTGTGTCCAGACTAGTCTGCCCTGGTGACCCAAGTGTCTCGAGTTGGGTTTTGGCTAAGACTGCTTGAGCACAGCCCCTGTCACAGGCTGCTTCTTGTCTCTTTCAGATCTTCCCGGATCCCTCAGACTTTGACCGTTACTGTAAGCTGAAGGACCGCCTGCCCTCGATCGTGGTGGAGCCGACGGAGGGCGACGTGGAAAGTGGTGAGCTGAGATGGCCACCTGAAGAGTTCCTCGTGCAGGAGGAGGAGGAGGAAGAGGAGGAAGAAAACTGTGAAGATGCAAAGAAGGACAATAAGGAGCAATAAATGGCATTTGAGGGAAGTCAAGGGACTGCACCCTTCTGAAGGAAGAGCCACACTTCTTTTGAAAGTCTTTTTTTTTCAAAAAAGACAAGTTCAATTTTGCACCTGCAAGATCTTAGTTTTTTTGTATTCTCTGTATCAAGAACTGAAGCCCTCGGTGTCACCAGACCTCCTGAGGAAGGAAGGAAACAACGCAGAGAAATGTTTGCTGTTCTGGAGATCACTATCTGTGTTTTTCCGAGACGGAGGCAGCAGTGAAATTCCAAGCACATGGCAGAGGGGTGACCACACAGGGACTGCTGGAGGGGGGGAAGCTCGGGGAGGGGGAGGAAAGTCAGAGGCGGCAGCGTTTGGCTGGGAGCTGCCCCCAGCTTAAAAGTATGAGAACAGAGGAGTCATCTCTCAGATTTGCCTTTCTTACTGCTTCCATTTAGTGTCTCGAGGGTGGAAGGGTGTCTGTAGTGAAGCATGGCAACTGACAAGGGGCCTGTAGCTCTCCCTAGTTCAGCACCTCCTAGGGTAACGTGAGCGTCTGTAGGAGTAATTGGGTTTCTTGCTGTTGAGCCTCTTTTCCAGCCACTTTTCCCAAAGCTGTTTTCTCCCCTCTGTTTGCCTTTAGACTCTTCAGTGCTGAACAGCTGTATTTGCAGGATAATGTTAGGCTGCTGCTTGTCATCTCTACTGCAAGGCCCTAGTTTATCTTGCAGGTGGTTGGTGTGAGGTAACGCGCATTGGGTGTAAAGATGCTTCTGTCTGCAGCAAGAGCTCATGTAGGTTTGAACACACGGGATTTTTCTCTCCTGTTTGCTGAGGTGGCTGTGGTTGGTCTCCTGCACAGCACCCAAAACCAGAGGGTGGGGATTATGCCTCCTTACCTCAGCGTAGGCTGTGGGGTTTCGCGTCTCCAACTTGCTGGTAGATGGGTTTGTGAGGGCTGGGCATCTTCTCCAGCTTTGTGGTGCAGGAAAGGCAGGGGTGTGTGTGGTGATGGGGTGTTGCCAGACCTGGAGCTAATCCAAAGATGAGACACCAAATCTAGTGTGATCATGAGTGGGAGAGGGGAGGTTTCGCAGTATGGGTCTGTTGGGAGAAAATTAGCCCCGGTGTCCTGAGACAAGGCATCTCTGCTTCATTTGGCAAGGGTAAAACATTTGTGGGTGTTCAGGGAAGTGCAGACTGGCTTGCAGACTCTGTGGCTGTCCTCTTCATATCCTGCTCTGAGGAGAAGTCACTTGTCTCCAACTGGGGAGGAGGCTGGTCTGCTGACAGACAGGGTAACCCACTGCTTTCCTGGACAGGGATAATGTTGCAGCTTTGGGGACCAGTTTGGGAGCCAGTTGGTCTTGGGGTAGGATGAGAACCATTACCACCTAAGCCAAACCTGGGGTCATGGAAGGGAAAGAAATGTCACGGCCTTAACCAAACTTTCATAATAATCCCAATGCCACCCCCTCTGCTTAGAATTGGTTCCATTTTTAAAATCTATTTGGACATGTGTGCGTTTGTATTTTTAATACCTCATGAGTAGTTAAACGCTGGTGGGGGTTGGGAACTGCTTTTAACATATTGGCAGGATTGTTTTAGTCTTGTCTTGCTTGTGTTTAAACATAATGGCAATAATTTATCAGCTCTGCATAACTGCTTTGGACAGATAGGAGTTTGGACACAAATTGGCACAAAGCAGGAGAAACTCAGTGTTCCTAAACTGCGGCTGGTCTCTGGTCCAGCAGCACAGACCTGGTTGTACATGCTCCCTGCCCGTTTTGGTGGACAGCTGGTCACCAAATGGTCATGATGTGGCGATACCATTTTCTCTAGCAATGGATTCAGCTGTTGTATCTGTAACACTTGTTCTAGTCTTGCTGTCTTACTGGAATGAGCTTCTACACCTGCATACCAGCCAGTTGTCTTATTTCTAAGTGTTACTCTCTATTGGTCTCTACCATCTGTACCACAAAGTCAAAGCTGTATATCAAAGATACTACCACGTGGGCAGCAATGAGATGGCAATCCTTGGACTTCAGACCTGCTGTCTGCCCTAAAGACTTGCATATTTGTCTGCATCCTTTTTTGGAAGTATTGTGTATATTTCTATTTGTTGTTGAACGTATATAAAGAACAAAGCACTCCAGTAAAACTCCTCCTACATTCTATATTTCTGTAATTCTTTTTTGAGCCTCAGGGAGAAGCTAGCATTTTTTTCAAACTACATTTTTGTCACTGTGACAGTTGTAAATAAAGTTTGAAAATGCTTTCCAAACATACTGGCTTTGTTCTTACTGCCAAAGTGGGTTGGGTAATCAACCTTCCAGATAATGACCAGTCCTTGTGTGTTTGGGTCTGAGGTGTGCTGACTTGCAAGGCTAATGCAGCTACCTGGAAAGTTGTGTCTATCAGCTGAGGCTGTTCTGTCAACTTGGAGGTGCTTGCTTTATGTGTGGCTGACCACAGAGCGTGCCCTGAGTGACTGTAAGCTGAAATCAACTTGAAGGAAGGGGCAGCATCTTTGCTTTCCTTCTTCCTTACAGTTGCTTAGTGCTGTGTGGAGGGCTGCAGCAAAGCGGTGCTCCATCTGATGTGGCCCTGGAAAAAATCTGTACTTTAGTGCTCTGACTTGTCTGGCCCTGTGTGGAGTTGGACATGATGATCCTTATGGGTCCCTTCTGACTCAGGAGATTCTATGATTCTATGTCTAACTCATCAGTGATCCTTGTGACGCATGAAGTCATGGAGAGCAAAGGCTATTCCTAGCTGCTTTCAGTACTAAAGCAGTACCTGTGCATGTTCCCCATGTGTGCACTTACCCTGTTCTGAGCAGCAAGCGTGGTAAGTCTTGCCATGCTGTGTGCTGTTAGGGCCTCATCTGAGCTATCTGGCTGGTTTGGGTGTAGAGGTCCACTTGACTAGTCAGTTGTGCCTTGTCACACAGTAGTGCTCACAGGGCTGCCAGAGGAAAATGGGGTCAAACAGCATTTCAGAGTGTGATTCTGAACTATGTGGTACCAAGGCAATGTCTTGGGTGTAGGAAAATGACTGTGCCAGGATTCAGTAGTCTGAACTGCATACCTAATGGGATTAAATTTTCCACTAAAATCAGGTGATAAGAAGCAAATACCCTGGAATACCCCTATCTTTCAGATACATGGAGTGAAGTTCCTGTGACTTGGCAAGTAGCAGACTCTAATCTTACCTATGCAAACAAACTGGGCTAAGGCTAGTGAGTTGTTTGCATGAGACTGGTTTAAATACACTAATAACCCTCAGATATGGTGCTTGGACTGAGGGCATGTTCAACATTGACACCCACTGTTCAAAGATGAATTGTATTGTGCTCAGCCCTTGTGGGTGTTTTCTGCTGTAGAAATACAAATGTGATGCTGGATGATTGCCTCTCCTGTTCTTCAGCTGACCTCTAGCTAGGATATCTTGACTTCTTTCCCTCCTTGGGCATGGAATTGCTTTCCTTCTAGAAGAAGCTGTGGCACTTCCAAAAAATTGCTGGTCTGAAATAACTGAAGATGTTTAGTCCTTGTCTGCTGCCTACACATGCTTCACATAAACAGGTTTTTCAGGCTTATGTCAAAATGAAGTCACTCATTTTGCTTCCTTGTGCATCGTGCTATTTTTGGGTCAGACCATAAGGGCTGGCCTGAGGGGTTCACTGCTTGGGGGATTGCCTTGCAATAGGCAGGATAGCAATAGTGTGAAGGGGGCTCTTCCCTGGTCCTTGGCTCCTGCTGTTACAGTAAAACTGGAACTTCCATCACCAAATGAGAATGGGTTACTGCTGAATGGTTGACCCTGAATCATCCCTGAAAGCTTCATGAGTGGTGTAAGGCCCATTCTTTGCATGGAGAATGACATTTCTCCTGGCTCTCATTTAAACTTGAGTCACTTGTCCTCAAAGCTTTGCCCTGTTGTAACTGATGACACAGCAAGCTGTGTGCTGTTGGTCTTCTTTGTTCAGCCTGTGTTCACTCTCCCAAATACTTGGCTTGTTGGTTTTGGTGTGTGTCTGCTTCTGTTTGGCTTCACCAAAGCACAGTCACTTGAAACATGCTGAGCAGAGGAACTTTGGCATCTGTTTTTGCCTGTGCTTGGGGGCAGACAGGCAAAATTGTTGCGATGTTGGAGTGCAAAGGTAAGTCACCATCAGCACACAGGTCCCCTTAGTGTGCATCAAAGTCTTCCTCTGCTGTAACCATGCTTTTTCTCATCACTGTGAGCAACAGGAGAGCCAGCGCTGCCTTCCAGTTCCTGTGTAAGGATAACCTGGGCTGCTGCCTCCCCATTTTAACTCCTGTGTGGGGTTTCATCCTCGTAACGCTGCTCTGCTTTGAGAAGCTTTGAAGCACAACCAAAAAAAACCCCAAAACAAAATCCTCCAACCACTAAACCTAGTCATCTGGAGGAAAATGAGATAGCCTGAGCTATCCAAAAGCAATCCTGGGCACCAAGCATCTCTAAACAAGAACAATGACAATCCCTAAATCCTTGCTCAGGGTGGGGGGGAAACGCTGGGTGTTTTATGGCTTGAATTGCACAGAAAAGAAACAGTTCTAGGAAAGCAAAGAGCTGGGCCTGGATCTGAGGGGAGCATTGCAGAGTTTAATCATGCCCCTCTCTAATGACATGTGTAAAAAGTGATGGCAGCTTGTGTAAATGGATCTGTGTGTCCAGGAGCATCTTGTGAGTGTGTGTCTGCCCATCTTGCTCAGAGGTCACCACTGCTGTGTTTCAGGGTCTCCTGGTGAAAAGCTGAGATTAAGGGGTGGGGGCAGGTGGATGCTGCTGTGACTTGTTTGGGTACAGTCAGGCAGGGGTGAAGCGTGCCAGGGCTCCCAGCAGCAGAAGGTCTGCTTGTGAAGGTGTGGGGCATGCCTTGTGCAGCAGTCCTGTCCGGGCCCTACCTGTGGTGCTGACAGCACAGTGGCATTGGCCTTGCAGGGGTGACTCTCTTCTACAGCTATTTTCCACTCTCAGAAAGGGCCAGGCTGGAGAGCAGCTCTGCTGAAGTAAGGACAGGCTGGTCATAATGAAATGAAAGCTCGCAGGTGGTGTTTTTAGGAGGGGGAGGGAAAAGATTTCAGGGCCAACACCTAGGGAGGAACACTGAGTTTAGAGAAACCTCTAAGTAGCATGAGCTTCACCCAGGAAACGCCTAGGACCAGTGGTGTCACCCCATGCATGGACTGGTGATGAGTGGAGCCGGAGAAAACGAGAGCGGTGAAGAAGGGCACTGGGGGTGGCTGTCAGCTAGGGGCAGAAAGGGGAGGAGGATGGGGTTGTGGCAGCTGAAGGCTTCACTGCTGAAGCTCCTTTGTAGTCATGTGGTTTCGTGCCTGGAGAGCTGGATGTGCAGCCAGGACGTAGCCCAGGGTGCCCACAACCCTCTGCAGCTCCTGATAGCACTTGGTAGAGGTTCACATGGAGGAAGGGATAAGTGGGACTTGGCTTTGCCGTGCGGTGCCATGGCATGAGCCTAGGGTAGCTGCTTGTAATACCCCAGAGCAATTTGGCTGCCAGAAGTGAAGACAGACTGGGTGGGGAAGAGCTTGACAGCATAAAATTTCTTCAAGTACAACAAGCCGTAACCCTTGTTAGTGACATGCCATCAACAGAAATAACTTTGGTGGGACTGAAGCACTGGTAAATCAACTGATGAGGCTCTGGTAGCACCCTAGGAGACATGTGTCATCACTACCAGGAGCTTTGGGAGAGTGTTTAAGGACAGGTTGGATAAGGCTTTGGGCAACCTGCTCTAGTGAAGGGTGCCCCTGCCCTTGGCAGGGGGATTGGAACTACATGATCTTTGATGTCCTTTCCAACCCAAAGCATTCTGTGATTCTATGAACTGGTGTCCACAGCATAGGAGAGAGCACTAACCTTTATGCTCTGATCTCACCTTCCCCATAATGACGCTAAAAGGGGAAGAAGTGGGCTCAAGGCAAGAGAAGTAATCTTTTTTGTTGTTGTTTCATATCATGACTTATCCTGTCAGTTAAGGGCTTCTTCCCCAAACCCATGCTATCAGCCCCAGGATAGCTGTTTGTGTATTTTCCACGTTAAAAAAAAGCCCAAACCAAAACAGCCCCATACTTGGGGACAGAGACCTGTACTTTGCCCACTGAAGACAGCAAAGGTAAGGCAAGAAGAGGGGGAGACAGCAGAGGCCAGCAGGCCAAGAAGACAGAGCCTGGAGAAGCGAACCCCTGCTCATCGCAACAGGCAGCATTCACCACCGAGGCACAACAAAGTCAAACTCTGCTATTTTCAGAGCCCCGAGGGGTGGGAAGGCAGAGCAGGGAGGGAACCACAGAGGAAACATGCATTGAGCACTTGTTCACTGCCAGAGCTGTAACCGCACAAGGTTACCGTAGCAGCGACCATCAGCTTCATCTGATAAAAATAAGCAAGGAAGTCAAGTGTTCGAGAGGGAGAGGATGTCAGAAGCCAAGCATGAAAATGTCACAGCAGCTTTGCTTTTATTTTCAATACTTCCTTCTTTATTCTGCCCTCGGCCAGCTTGGGAGCCCAGAGATCTCCTACTCCATCAGTTCCAGAGCGTGTTCTGCCATTAAACACTTTTCTCCCAAACTTCCCCCAGGCCCGGGTGCCTTCGTGGCGGCACACTGGCAGCGGCCTGCTGCGAGCCACGCGCCTGCAGCCTGCAACTCAACAGAGAGCTGCAGAAACACAGCAGCCAGGGCTGCTGCCTGCTATAGCCAAGCAGCTCCCCAGCTCTGCTGGGTCCCATCAGCTGATGCTTCGGGCTCAGGCCTGCAAAGGTGTGCCTCAATATAAGGGAAAACACTTATGAATAAAATCCCAGAGTGGTCACCGCAGGTAACAGCTCGCTCCTGCCGTGCTTCAGGCTAGGAGCAGCTCAGCTGGGCTTGGGAGGTGGCCCAGGATTGCAGCTTGCTTCAGCTGTGGTAGGGAAGGCGGAATAAAAGGCTGTTACAGGGGTTTTAAACTCTTCCCACAGGTTCTCTGCATTCGGGAGCATGAGCTGGGCGGGTTACAGTCAGCTCAACAAATATTTGTCAAGCACAAGCCTTCCTGAGTGGTGTTTGACAACTCTTTTCCACTGTGGTTGTTGCCAGTATTGAGGCTGTCGGGTCTGCTTTGGATGCTGCCCGTGGGGGTGAGGACCAACCCCAGCTTCAGTGAGAGCAGCAGTGGGATTTCCTCCAGTTAAAATGGTGCCTGTTTGGTGGCTGGGTTGGCAACATCTTTGCATCCTTGGAGGAGGAAGTGAGATGGCTGAAGTTGTGTTGAACAAGCTGCAGAGGTGGAGCTGCTTGCTGTGCACCTGTGGGTGGGTAAACCCTTTCCAGTGTGCTGAGAGGGGTGTGCATGTGTGTTCATGTGTGTGCATGTTCATGTGTATGCATGTGTAATTTGCCCCTCTGCCCCACCCTTCCCTGCTTCAGCCCCCATAACTTGCTTTTCCTTCTGCACAGCATTTGAAATCATTGGCGCATTCTGACATTGAATTGGTGGGTTTAATCTGGTAAAGCTCCAGCAGATGGGATTTGGGATACTCTTACAAGAGGGGAAGGAAGAGGTGGCTTTAGAGTAGGGTCTTGTGTATAAATTTGCTGTGACAGTGGGACCGAGGGAAAGCTTTGCAGGGGCTCATCAGCCTCCACCAGACTCAGCTTATCCATGCTGGGATTATTATCCCCTGTTCCCTGAGAACAATGTGACTCTGTAGTGTACAATCTCATGACCTGCCTACCCATGGGACCTTCAGCTGAGCTAAACTGGAATTTGCCAAAATCCACAGCAGTTGGGTGCCAATTCCTGGTCGGATCTGCGGTGGGAGCCTGTGGGTGTTCACATGAGGCAGGTGAGAGCCATGCTGTGCACCACCCCCAGCACTCCCAGATGGATGCCCTGCTGTCCTGGCTTGTTCCAGGGTCCTTCTGAGCTGCCCAGAAGGTGCTGGCTTCAGTGTGTTTCACAGACTGCATCCTGCCCATGTGCTCTTCTCCACGCAGCATCCTTTCTAGTTTTCTGTGGAAGCAGCCCAAGAGACTTCTCCAGGGCCTCCTCCTATCTCTGCCTTGCTTCATCTGGGCAGCTGAACCCCGTAACTATTACTAACTGCTGTAAAATATTGTCAGCCACAGTTTGCATGAAGTATAATACTTAGCTCAAGCCAGTATTTGGTGTTTTATAGGGACTTGCTTTCAATGACTTTCCATACCTTTCTTTTCAAACAAACCTTAGCTGCTTGTCCACAGGGAAGGTTCCCAGTGTGATGAAATGGCAGTCAGTTTTGAGGGAACTTGATGAGAAGAAACCTCCAGAGCCACTGCTTGTCATGAGAGATGCTGTACTTGGCTGAGTCTCACCCTGGGAGGCAGCAAAAAGCTCCCAGTTGCAGACCCTGTGGTGCCACCTCCCACCCTGGCACTGGGCTGGTCACACTGAACTACCTCTGTTGTAATTAAAACGTGCGTATCCAGCCTGAGATAAATGTTTAGTCTCCTACTGTACTCCACAGAAGGAGGTAAACACCAGAAGGTGATTCATTTTAACAGCCTATCTGGAAAGAATGACTTCTTAGATGTCTTCCAGCTCTCACAGGCAGGAAGATGTAGTTAGCCATGTGGTTTGCATGCTCTGTCTTAGGTAACAGAAGTTACCTGAGCTCTGAACCTCACCTCTAGGTCCTTTTGTGCCTTTGCCTGGTTGAGTTTGCACCTTCAGGTGTCAATGCATCCCATTTCTCTGGTGTAAGAAGGTCTATACATCCATGGCCACCCATCCTGCATGAGCACAGTGGACTGAGTCCACTGTAAAATTCACATTCCTTGATTGCCACCAAAAAAAACACAAGCTGACAGGACATCAGTGACATGCAGTAACATAACCAAGTTAAAAAAAATCCAACCAACCCAAAAATGGGAAAAACAAGGAAAACACAGTGAGAGCATGCAGTGAAGACCATGAAGGTGAAAGGCAAAGTTGCAGGGGCAAAGCACATGCAACGTGTGCCACCAGCACGATGCTCATACTGGTTCATCTTGATGGAGGAGGGGAAGGAGGAAGGCAGAACCGTCCTCTGCCTCCCAGCCAGGTTCGGCGGCATGTTTGCTCCCAGACACAGCTGCCCAGCCCATGGACAACCCATTGTCTTTGGTCGTGCTGAAAATGATGCCTGTGCTGGAGATGCTACCTGATGTAGGGAAGAGCTTTCTCAAAGCATGGCCAAGTAGCACACACAGGCCTCCCTTTAGGCTGGAAAGCACATGGTTTACATGGCATTGTTCTCCCTTGAGGTGGGGGGTGGGTGTTACTTTAAAATGCAAGAAAAAAGTGGGTTTGAACTAATTTTCTGGGCTGTTTGAACCCAAAATTACCTGGAGAGGCTCACAAACCCTTGAACTTCATGAGGTTCGTCCCACCTGAGCGGAAGAGAGCAATTAGACTGAAAAGGTTAAATGTGCTCCCCAACTTTTGGCTCCAGCACAGATGAAGGGCCTGTTTGCTTGCTCATTCCCCAATACATGGGAATTTCTCTGGAAGAGAAGCCTCTGGCTGCAGGTAGGTATCTTTCTGTGTGCGTTGGAGTTTCACTGCAGCAAACGGTAGACAAGCACAATCTACTTACGAGGAATCACCTGAATTATTCCAGAGAAGTTGTTCTTTTCACTCTAATTTTTCATATTAAAATGTTGTGGACTTAAGTGTTTCTCTGGAGCGTGTTTCTGCTCCCATGCATGCCAGCCTAAATACCGTCAGCGGTGGCTCACCCGTGCAGGTTGGCTGGACTGCAGTCTTCCCATGGATCTGAAAGGGATGCTGTTTTTTCAGCCTCCTTTCCTGGTCAGGGAAGAAAATATGAGGACCACCAGTATGCCAGAGAAAACGGCAGCTTCCCACATTCCCTTTGAAAAAATTTTGTAGGCTGAACACCCGTGAGTGACAGTAAGTAGCAGATTGCCATTCACCCTGTGTTTGGCTGCAGATGTGGTGGTGTACAGGTAGTAAAATGCTTTGTGAGCAGAACATGTGAAAGCCACTGTAAAAGCAGAGTGGGAGAAGCATCGTTAGCGAGGATGGTATTTTCACTTTGTCTCTTGTCAATGCTTGCCTAGCCATAACTAGAAAGAGAAGTGAGAAAATGAGGCCTCTAAAGTTTTGTTTCATGTCTTGCCTGCTATTTACACTGCATGAAGACCCGGTATAGAGCTGCTTCAGTAGTCGAGTACTTAAAACAAAGATGTGTGGAAGGGCTCACTGATTTAGGACCTCTCTTCCTCACTGCCTCAGTCCTCCAGACAAAACGACTGCCAAAGCTCTGCCTGTGACCAAAACGCAGTGGAGGACTGGCGTGAGGACAGGTTAGCGACAGGAGCTGATAACGAGCTGACTTGGCTAATTACTGTTTGTAAAGTCCAAAGTCATTGGAAAAAATGAGTGAAGTTACATCTTGCACACCAGCAAGAAAGAAGAAAGCTCACTGGAATGTCTGAGTCACTGCTCTGAGCACTCCTAATTACACGGAGATACGGATTTCATACTCCACGTTGCTTATTACACGTGTGTGGAGATGCTTGGAGAAGAAGCCCCGTGGCTGTCATTATGTATGATTTACCAGAGGGTTTGACACTGGGTGAGAATGACCCAGTGGGCTGCAGTTGGAGGGGGTTTTTGGGTGGGTTTTGGGGTGAGGGGTTTTTGCTGCTTTTTGCAGGTGATTTTATTTGTTTCACGGACAATGGAGTGGTGTCTTAAACAAGCAAACTCAAATAGTAGGTAATGATTTTCTAGTAGCCCAGATGCACAGCACACAGGGGAGCATGGCTCACCCACCCAGCTGCTTCATGCATGTGTGCTTCACACAAGTACACACGTACACGTAATGAGCCTTCTACCTTGTGCCTGTACGGTGCCTGGCTCGAAACCTGCTGCAGTGCTCTGTCCCTTGAGGGTTACTGTAACACAGATAATTCTGCTTGTGTGTTTGTGTATGTGCACCATCCTCTTGCTGGCAGTGAAAGTGGCATGCTGAAACCAACTGCTGGCCCAGGCCGAGCTGCATCGTCAGCATCTGAACTCCTCAGACTGAATTGAAGCAATTGTGCAAGTTGGGGCAGTGAACCTGAGGAGGTTTGTCCTATGGGTAGTGTATGGCCACCTCTGCAAGAGGATGGTGCTCTGGTAGGCCCTGGACCATATCTGCCAGCTCTAGGCAGGTCTCTCAGGCCCCCAAAGGCATCTCAGAAGGCAGTAGGTGCCTATGCACAGGGTTCTGCGTACTTCCTTGGCCATCAGGTGGCCTTACAGGGCAATCCCAGGGCAACAAGCGTGCGGGGTGTGCTATGAGCCAAGTTTCCCACAGGGCATGTGGATCAGGATCTGGAGAGCCAGCACCAGTGTGCATTGAGAGGTGTAGCTGAGTGACCTGCTAGGTTGCTGGTCCCGAGGCTGTGGGCAGAGTCCGATAGCAAAGGCAGTGCCAGTCCCCGTAATTGGGCACGCTGATAGTACTTTTCCTGGATTACTTTTGCGCCCATGTGACTGAGCTTTCTCAACAAAGCATGCAAGCAATTAAGGAGCTGAGGCCTCATTAAAACAGCAACCACACAACAGGGCTTGTGACAGGTAGCTGGTGTCTCCAGCACAATTACCTGGTGAGTGTAAGGCTCTGGAAAAATCCAGCATGGAAAGGGTTAGGAGCTCAGTTGCGTAATTCCTTTAATAAGTTGTTTTGTCATAAGCCATATCATAAACAGGCAGGAGCAGGGGCAGGAGGACGGGAAGGAGGAGGAGGATGAGGAGAATGGAAGGCTCCTCATAGCTTCCGCAGGCTGAGGCGGCTGTAGCTCATTTGCTGGGTTGTGACTAATGTTGTTATCTATTTTTTTCCCCCTTGAAGTGGTAATGTTTCATCTGTGGTTTAGCCTCTTATCCTTTTGTTCAAAACACGCCTGTTCCCCTTTTCTTTTGCACCCCCCATCGCCCCCTCCCTTGACGGGATGGATGTGTAGGGCAGCTTGCAGGCTCCCCATGAGCAAAGATGTGCAGCCCCAGGCAGCGAGCTGGGGGCAAAGGGAGGGACCCATCTTGGAGAAAAAAGGGAAGTTTATGAGTTTTGGACTTCAGGTTTGTTTTCTCTTCAACAGAGCTGGCAGCACCTGCAGCAAGGTTCTCAGCCCCTCCTGCTCCACTGCCACTAAAATTTCCCCAGCTCACAAGCAGGCGTTTCAAGAGAGGACAACGTTGCATTGCAGTGAGGGTTAGGGATTTTTCTAACACAGCCTCACATGAAAATAACACTTGTGGGACGGACTGGCTTTCTGCTGGCCCAGGAAACACAGCATCAGGGACCCTGTGCCACCCCAGCTCCAGGGCCTGAGGGCAGGCAATGATGGGAGCCACTAATTGCTGTGGGGAGCTGGAAAGACAGCAATTAGTCACTTGTGTGGTGGATAGGCCCCACTGAACGCTTTAGGTAAGCTAGTGTCCCAGGGTGCTTTGTTTAGTCCCCCCAGGCCTGGCTTTCTGTTTTTTTTATAGCATTCATATTTTCCATCCTATGCAGGAATGGTGCCTGCCTAATTAGTGTCACCATCGCCCCAAGAGGAAGCTATACACTCTGGCACAGGTACCAGCAGAAGGACTTGGAGGTACCTTGGCTGCACTCAGGCTTTCCAACAAAATTCAAGACAAACAAGGGGCAGGGGGAGGGCAGTTGTCCAGTGGCAACTGCATGTGCAGCGATGTGCATGTAGGAGCATCTCAGCCTCTCCTGTTCGCACACACTTGTGCCTCTGTATGCACATGTACAGTCCTGCAGCTAGCTTGTTGTGGGACAGTTTTCCCTNTGAGGGGATCACTGGGTCTTCATCCTGCTCCCCAGTGTGTACTGCAGCAAAAC
The DNA here is from genome assembly GCA_013400835.1 of Zapornia atra. Taxonomy (NCBI): domain Eukaryota; kingdom Metazoa; phylum Chordata; class Aves; order Gruiformes; family Rallidae; genus Zapornia; species Zapornia atra. Next base: position 164,996 of record VZTU01023468.1, read on the forward strand.
AGGCCTGGTTTGTCTTGGGGGAAAAATATCTGGCTTGGATGACATAAGAAATGACATGAAACATAGAGCTGAGACACACTTAAGCATAAAAAAATCCAGCATAGGAACCTTCTGGTGATGGCATCCTGGGGCCTGAGTTGTTTTATGGAGACAGTTCAGTGCCATGAGATGGGCAAGGAGGGAGGGGAGGGGCCCGTCTCCCAGCTCGTGCCTGCTTTTTCCCTTTGGGAAAGGCCTGGTTCTTATATTTTACATCCAAATGCTTTCATTCCAGCTGCCAACCCAAGCTCTGAGTATTTTACTCTTCAATTGGAGGGGGTCAAGGAGGAGGTTGAACTGTGAGCCTAGGTGCAAATTCAGCATCAGCAATGCAGGTGACACCAAGGGAGCTGCAGTCCCTCTTGCTTCTGGAGGGTTAATTAACCCCCGGAGGTGGCTATTGGCTGCTGTTTTAGGGAACCAGTTTACAAGTCAGGGGCTGGAGTATTAAGGACTGGCTGCGAGAGGTGACAGGGAGTGTAGAAAGGAAGGAAGACTTCAATTTAAATGAGAATTTGAAGCTTGGGGCTGGTGTGGCTGTGTTTGTGAGAAGGGAACAGAGGGGGGATATAATTTTAAGCAATTGCTGTCCCATCTCTACCTTGTGCCAGCTCCCCCCCCCAGTAACAGTCTCCTTACCATGATGCAGAAGGAAAAAAAAAAGAGAATAAAAAGCAAACGGGGAAATTCTTGAGATTCTTTCCAATGGAAAAAATGTCTCCACTTATCACTTAGTATCAACAGCAGCAGACACCTGTGTTTAAACACCCAACGACGACGAGCAGCAAGCCAAAAGGTAACTAAAGCCTCTGCTTCCACCTCCTTGCCCGCTCACAGGCGGGTCGATGGACTTGGACCCCTCTCTGTCAGCTGGGCAGGGCTGCAGCCTGCGTCTGAGAGCCATGTGAGGGCAAGCTCAGAGGTGGCACAGCTGGCAGCATCCCACAGTCAGGAAATGCCTGCAGCTGGCGTGAGGCATTATCATGTGCTCCCTAATTAGACTGTCACCTACTAATCCCTCCGATCTCCCGATCTCCCGTAGTACTTCCTCAGATTCTTGCTTCATCACTTGCAGGAGTAAGCCATGAGGCTTGCTACGTTCCTGAACAATCAGCCTCTGTGGGAAGCTCAGGAAGGAGGAGGAAGGATGTGGTGGCATGATGGTAGGTAGGTAAGCACTGGGAAACCTAGCACGGGCTTCCCCCAGTCTGAGGATGCGTGGAGGCTATACTCTGGGGTGAAGTGATGTTCTGTGACTTAGGTGCTGTCGTGGTGCCATGGCATGGCCCCTCATGCTGGCACACCTGAGCCATGTGCTGCCCATCTTCTTCTGCCAGGAATGCCAGGCACTTCACTTACTTGCTGCATGGGGATTTCTTGATCGATCCATCTAAGCTCCTGCTCTTCCCACCTCCCCATCTGTCATTCTGCTAACCAATATCCATGAAGCAGAGGTGAGGATCCAAACAGACCTTCCCCTACTCTCTTCCCAACTTCTCTCAAGTTTTGTCCATGGAAACCAAAGATTTTGAGGGAAGAAGACCTCCAAACATTACAACAGCCTTGTGTTTTCCAGGTCCTATGTAATGCTAAGGTGTTGGTAGGAAGACGCTACCATATGACAGTCTGGTCAGGGGAATGCCTCAGACAACACCCATTTCCTGCATGCTCTTGAACTTATCTTCTACGTTAATTTCTCAATTAATGCTTAATTTCATCTTGATTCCAGCAAGTGAAGAAATAATACTGAAGCTCTTTTGTAGACCATGCAGAACTACCCTGCATGTGAACGCAGAGAGATGGTCAATGATTGCTGGACATTTGTCACCACAAGCCATTGCTGAACACGTACCCATTGTGTTTGCTCCATTATTTCCATGCTTTTCTTTTGGCTTAGTTAGTGGCTATACTGCTGTTTTCTAACTATTTTAAAAGCAAAAATTCCCACAGCTCTTGTAGTCAATATGAGTTAGTTTATCATGCTAGGAAGATGCATCATGGTTAAGGTCCATGCATCCCACAGAATCTGAGCCTCCAGCATGGAAACGTTGGCTCACACTTGCCTCCAAGACCTAGTTCATCTTAGCCAATGCTTGATACACAAAGAGCTTGGATTTAGTGTGTAGTCGCTCTCAGCACCTCTTACAACAATGCAGATGTTCCAGAGGAGGATGTATAGATTTGGTAGGTTGAAATGTTCCCTAAAATGACAGGTCCTCTCCCAGCACAGATTTAACTGTTTAAAATGTGACCCCTCCAGCACAGCCCCGCGATGCAGCTGAAGGTGGGGGTGAGCCAGAGGAGTCCCATTTTTTTTTTTCCTAATAAAGAACAGTGAGAGTTCTACCTAGCATTGCTGTATCTTTCAGAGAAGTTATTTTTTCTCACATTATCCAACATTTTTCCCCAAACCGACCCACTAAGCAGTGTCCGCTAAGTGCTGCGTAATTCAGCATCATTTGGTGCCTGTAATGCTACAATTACTCTTCAAGGCTCATTTGCTTCAAGGTCTTCAGGCTGTAAAGTTATGGGAGTGTGGTTTAGTTGACTTTCAGGAATGTCTACTCTCTGGCAGTGGCTGGAGAAGGAAGGAACGGAAAAGAAATGCATGCAAATGCAATGACATAGCAGGAACTTGAGAGGCGTTTCAGCACAGCGATACCCACAGGCAAAGCAATCATAAACGTTCAGGGGAAATACAGCCTTGCCAACTCCTACGATTTTATCAGGCGCCTCATAATTTCCAGAGTGTCCTTAAAAGCCCAGCTGCAGGAGTCATCCCATTGTCAAAAAGCTTCAGCTTCCTTTTAAATGAAAAGGAATGTTTCCAGGCTTTTTTTTTTTTTTTCCTTTTTTTTCCTTCCCCAGAAGAAACCCAAGAGGAAATAAAGCAGGATGAAGGTTCAGAAATGGGGGGAAAAGAGAACCCAGATCATGTTAAAAACAAGCAGAAAAACAACGCAAAAATTCATGAGCAAAGCCACACCTGGTGCTTTTTGGAAAATCCTAATGCCAAAATCAAACCTATTGCTGTTTTTATCTGGACACCTGATTTGCTGATGCTTGTGCTTGGCCGTCCCAGCCTCGTGTCCTTACCTTGCAAAGGAGCAGGCAGCCTTTGGTAGCTCCAGGATTGAGCAGGAGGCGATGCTGAGGCTCTGCCCTTGTTCTTCTTCTTTCTCTTGTCCCCATTTTCCCCTGTGACTAGTAGTGCTCCAGCTCTTGGGACACTGTCAGCCCTAAAAGTGTGCATGTCCTGACACAAATGTTTGCCACTTTGCTCCTGGACGTGTCAACTACTTGTATATTCTTTGGGCAATACCTGCTTAGGTATTCCCCACTGCTGGGCAGAGCAAGCCCTTGCAGTGCAGATGGTGGTGGCATTCAGCGTGACTCACTGTCCTGCATCCCTTCCACCTCTGTGTGGTGGCTTAGCCCAGCCAGCATTGCTCTGTTCTCTGAAGGGGCTGCTCTCCTTCATGTTTCCATCCCAGTTCACATCTGCAAGGATGTCTCAGCACACATGCTGCCCGTGTCCCCTTGCCTTGGCTGCCACCTGGTTGCACACCCAGCTTTACCCATTATGAACACTGTCCCAGCCCCAGGACCCCTGGAGAAGTGCGATCTGCTCCCGTCAGTGTCCAGCTACCAGGCTGATGGAAGATACTAGATTTCCCAGAGCCAGTGAGACTTTGGTGATACCTGCAGAGACTTAACCTTCATGGGGACGCTTGAAAGTGCTTTGGTAAAGGGAAGAGCAGGCTGTTGATGCTGGCATGGGCAGTTTTTTGAGAGCTGAAGTAGTTATGTGGAAAGTTGGCTGTGCTCTGCTCTCTCTCATGGGTGTAAGCAGAATTAAAACCATGATAAGCATGGGGGAAGGCAGAGGGATTGTAGCTCCCTGGTGTTGTAGTAACAAGGTTAGGTGAGGGGACTGAAAACCAGCTGTGAAGGCATGGTTATGCTTGAGGGTAGCTGGTCCCTTAATTATGTGAGTAATCTTCCTGAGCAGGCTTGTGGAGATATGAGTGATGAGCAGATGCTGCAGGGTCATGTTTGCAAGAAGAGTGTAGGCTTAAGGGCCAGCCAAAGCCTGCACATGGACATGGAGGAAAGGCAAGGGAAGGGTAAAGGTGGGTGTGCAGCAGGGTGAGGGGAGGAGAGAACTCTGATTTGACTAGAGGACATTTTTTTTTTCCTTCCTATCCTTTTTTAAGCAGTGTCCTTTTGCATTCAGAAAATGGTGCCGTACTTCTTTGCATGGGGCCTCTGAGACTTCACGGCACCTTTCAGCTGTACAGTGAGGCCGCTCCCTCATTCCTCAGCGCGGTCACTGGAGCAAGGCTGAAGTGTAACTGGGGATGGGAACAGCTTCATGTGCTTAGAAGCTTCACTCAGCACTGGATCAGCACCCAAAGGCTTCAGCACTTGTTTCCAGTATGTTTGGACTTAACGGAACCTCTCTGAGGCAAAATGTAAGCATTTTGTCACAGCATTTGTCCTGCTTCCCACAGGCTCGTGGCAATGCAATCACAGTGCTGCTGTCCTCCAGCCCTTGGAAACAGCCCTTTGGCTAACCAAGAAGGTTCCCCATGTGTGGAATCTTATCCCAGTGAGCTGACGGTTGTCACAGAGGAGGTATGTGCACGGTGCTCTCTCCATAGCGTTGCTGTTGGTCTGAAATACAACCCCCAAGCTTCCAGAATGGATTTTGTTCTTTCTGCGCATGGAAGCATGAAGTGTCGTGGTTCTGCAGGACGCTTACAGGGCTGCAGCAGTTGTGATGTGAGGAACCATTCAACACGAAAACAAGGTTCTCCAGTCCAGGCCTCTTTCTGTACTACCTTTGTGCCAGTGGCTCTGTGGACTCCAAGCACGGGAAGGACTCCTGCACCCTTCATGCAGCTCGGAGCTGTGATCCCCTCTGCTCTTCAGTATTTCAGAGAAGCCTCCCTCTGTTTCACTGCCTGCACAACTCTGCCAAAGGGTTGGATCAGTAACGCTGCCAAAATGGCTTGCTGAAATTCAAGAGTGAAAATATTTCTGTTTCTAAAAGGACACATGTTGCTGCTGACAAGGAGTGAACTCTTTCTTTCCATAGACAAACCCCAAACATCTGTTCTGGCTCTAAGTAGATATTAGCTTCAGCCTAAGGAAAACAGCAACAAATCAGGAAAGGAGGAAAGCCGAATTTCCTGCAGAAAGCCCAGTGTTTGTCTGTCTGGTAACTGAGTGCTAATTCCAGGAATAAAACAGCTGCTATCCTTGCACACAGGCAGTTGTCTTGGAATTTAAAGAGGAAATTAAATGGGGAAAGGAAACAAAACAAAACAATTTGAAGATAATGCATAAAACCTTGCCAAAGGTGTAGAGAAGGAGAAGTTCTCATTTAATGGAGCATTACATGATTGCTTGATGGGTCAGCAAATACTGAGGGTGAAATTCTGGGTCCTCTGAATTTATTTGTCAAAATTTGGAGGCTGGATCTTTCCCACAGACTAAGCTGTTCATGTGTATCTCATTTTGCCTAAAATGGTTTGTCTGCTTTTGTACTGTTCATGGGAGAGACTGAGTCCTGATCCATGAGAACAGCGCCCAAGGTACAACCAATGCTAAGCTGAGATGGTCACACAAATGAAATTACGGAGAGATTTCCAAACCTAGGAAAAAGTGTTCCCTGAGACAGTTTCCACTACTGAGCGAGTCGAAACAGAGAGTTTTATTTATGTGGGAACTTGCACAACCACCGTTATTTTATCGTCTCGGTGCTTCATCATCTTTATTGCATTCATCCTTGTGCAGCCCCAGGAGATGCAGGTCTCTTTTGGCACAGGTGAAGAATATCATCAGAGAGATTTACTGACAGCCCCTAGCCTGGCTGCTCTTGCCTATAAAATGCCTTAGTCTTCAGCCATGGTTTTGTACTGATGCAAGACCTTTCCCTGGTGTGCCCCTTCCTTCCACTGAGAGCAGGTATTTAGTGGGGATGTTGTGTGGCACTGAAAAGCAACATCCTGAGGTAATCCCCAAAGTGGTTTTTATTTATGCTGTTCCACTTGTTGTTGAGAGCTCCTGCTTTGCCATGTCTGCTTTACCCTCCTGTCCTGTGTTCCCTTCTTAAATTTGCCTCTGTGAGACTCCTGTTTTCTTCTCTCTCTCTTTCCTGACCTCTGCTTTGCTGTGCATCCCCACTGATGTGCGTGACCTGGGTAAAGTAGGCTAAGGGGGTCTGCTGTCTCTTTTTGGGGCACCTTGGGGCCCTGCTGGCATGCCCTCCCTTTGCAGAAGGCACCAGGTTTTTTGTGGCAAAGCATTGATCTGTGTGCATCAGAAAACATAGTGGCTCTGGGGAAGGGATTGCTTTGGACCAGCTGAGAAGCTGGCATTCCTTTAAAACTCCTGTCATTTGGTCTGTAAGGGCTTTGGGGTGCATTTGCATCCTCTGGATTGCCAGAGGAATAAACCTACCAATGTCCTTTTTGTCTTTTCTATTATCAGAAGATACCAGAGGAGGGAGAAACTCTGCTCCCAGCTGTCTAACTGCCCTTCTCTGTTCTGCTCCTGTGGCAGGAGGTGGGAAGACTCCGACCTCACCGAGCCTTTTGCTTTGCCTCCCTGCAAAGCGGTACTGCTGGCAGGGAGCGGTGGCTGGGGCAGCCTGCTGGGATGCTTTGCTCTCTCTTCCTCTCTGCTGGCAGCCTCCTGACTGCATGGGAACAATGGGATGACGTGACCGGAGCCCTGTAAATACTAATTCCCCTTTGAGGCTGTCACACCAAACAGGAAGTGCAAACAGCCCCAGAATAGCAATTCAGTCCTTGCTCTGCTCCTCAGCAGAGGCTGCTCCCAAATAATACTGCCTGTCAGACCCCTCCTCTCGTGGCCAAGCAGCTCTGCTCCTCGTTGTGTTCCTCAGACCTTGTGCTCCGACTGAACCATGCTCACAAGGAGGTCAATCTCCTACCTGAGACTGGCAGGCAGATAGGGTTTGGGATGTGCCTTTCCTTGGCAGACCTGGGGCTGGCAAGTGTTTCCTACGAGGATGGAGATATATTGGGAGGGTGCCAGAATCCTTGGGAAGCTGTACCAGGAGGTGACACTGGTTTTGAGGACAGATCACAGAGGGAAGGCTGTGCTGCTCCTGCCCATGCTGCCCCTGCCCTGAGGTGGGCTGCTTGTTGCCAGAACGACAAGAATCGCATCAACCTGCCAATGATCAACCCCCTCAAAACTCATTTTCCCTGTAGCGTGGAGCAGCGGGGTGTTAGCACGTGAACTTGTGATTGCTGCTGGGCTGTTGTTCCCTCTGTAACACGTGTACTGGGATATCTGTTGAAATCAATAGGCCATTAGGATGCACCCTGTGCGGAGTGAGGTGTCGATCCAAGTGAGAACACACCCTGGGTAGAGAGTTCGGATGTGTCAGCTGGATGGCAGGACCTCTGCTGGAGCAGAACTTTCATACCTGGTGCTGTTAAGCTGCCCTGAATGTTCAGAGCACCCCCCTTGCTCCCTTCGCTCGTCCTTCACATCTGGTGTGTCTGCAGTTCCTGTGAGCAGGCACGCTGCATTTGAATGAGGCTTCGAGCACTGTGACCTGCTGCTCCTCATCACACAGTCCGGCAGTGACCTGGCAGTGGGGGATTTTGGGTGCCAGAAGATTAACTGGTGCTGAGCGCGTGCAGGCCAATGGCACAGAGACAGAACTGTGCAGGGTCTGTGGTGCTGAGCAGGTGCAGAAGGGGGGTGGTGCAGTGTGGTATTAAGTGTGGGCTCAAGGACTGCCAGAGCCTTGCATGGAAAATCCTTTTGTCTCCCAAGCTCTGTCTGGCTTTCTTGAAAATGAAGATAATGAAACTCTAGTGGACAGAGCTTTTTGGAGCAGGCAGGGCATCCTAATCTTCGTGCAATAATCAAGTCCCTTATGCTGGAAGTGAGGTATTGCTGCAGCACTGGCCTCTGGTATAAAGGCAGCAGGCATGTTGTAGCCAGAGGTAAATCTTTGATGGTGACTTCAGTAGGAAGTGCTTGGACCAGGAAGGGTCTCACAAGAGGTACTTGCAAGAGATGGTCACAAGGATGGTGTCCTAGTGTGTGTGGATGAGTTTCCCCTCAGGGTGAAGAGAGTTTTCTCTGGGGCTTTCTCTGAAAATGGGGACATCCTGTCCTGTGTTGGTCACAGAGGACACAGCTTTGCTTCCTGTCCCTGTCTTCTGTACTTCTGCCTCATTTCCATTGCTGTTCCTTAGCCTTGCCACCTCCTGACAGCTCTCCAAAAGGGGAGGCAGTGATGATCACATGCTTCTTTCATATACAGAGCATGGCGATACCTATTGAAAACTCCCACGAGGTACTGCTGTACTGTTGATAGGGGAAGGATTTTCTGCCTTGGCACTTGGGATCTGCCAGGCTCCTGGTAGGTATTCAGGGGGTTCACCAAGCTTGCAAAGCTTTAAGGTGGGAGCAAGGCTTCCTGATATTTCCAATAACCATGTCTCATCATTACTTTACCTAAGGGAGAATGGATTGAGCCTGTTACTTGTGTGAATCTGAAGTTGTATCTGTTTTTCAGCAAGCAGCTTGTAGGGTAGCAGCTCTCTAGTTAGGCTGAGATAAAAGAACACATCGCTGCTTCCTCCCATGGATGTGCCTGAAGTGTCCAAGTTTCCTGCCCACAGTGCTACTGATGATGCATGTTTCCAGTGTCTAACATGCACAAGATTAAACGTGACATCTCCTGAAGTGCTGAGAGTCTTCTTCCCTGCACCCTCAAGGTGACAGACGAGGAGCAGATCTACTGAAGCAGGGGAAAAAAAACCCAAACCAACAACCCACACCACTTGAACAGGGAAATGTGTTTTCACAGTCTGTCTCCAAGTTGAGATGTGAGGAGAAAAAGAGCATGGACCAAGCTTCTGTGTAGCACAGTGATCTGTCAAGAGCAGCAGCATCTGGGACCTGCATGGCTCAGGAGGCTGGGCAATGGGCTATGAAAGTCCTTCACCTCTGGGCTTGTGGTGTCCATCCAGGCACGGCACTGACCAGCCAGCAGCAAGGGAATATTGTTGCTCTGGCAGAGCTGCTCAGTGTTCTCTGAAAATAAAAGGACTCAGCACTGCTCTGACAAGCCCTGTTCCTGCTGTGGCTCCTAGCAAGTGCATAGGGAACCAAGAGCTGGTTCTGGTAAGACTCTTGTTACCCATTGGAAATTACAAGGAGATATGGCACCAATTAAGCCAGCTGACACTGGTGCACTCTAGCGACTTGGACACACAAATATCTTCTCATCTGTTTGGTGCCAGTTAAGGAAATGTGTGTGTTCAGATTGAGAGAACTGAAGTGATGGGCTGGATACCAAAAAACTGTAACTGGATGGGCTAGCAAGACAAGAAGCAGGTGGGAATGCATTCATGTGAGCAGGCCAAACCTTGCCAGTGGCAGTTGGTTGTAATCTTGGATGATTCTCCAGGCTCCCAAGTCCCTGACTGTCCCTTCCAGGGAAAAGGATGACTTCCTGGAAACCGCTACACACTCTGTATTATTGGTACCTTATCAAAATAATTGCTGTGCCAGATCTTGGAAAAATTTGCATCCAAGCTAGAGAGCTTTCTAGTTGAAGGGCCAGTTGGCTTGAATTTCAGAAAGGGAGTGATGTAATAATTTGTTATTCAGGAGAGTGCTGGGAAGGTGGCAACTGCTTTTGGTGACTTTGTAGGGGTCAACAGTGACAGGGCATAAACTTAGCTAGCTAAGGCTGCAGTCAGCTGGAGCTGGTGAAAATGCCAAAAGGTTGGTGCTAAGTGTGACTACCTCAGCAGCAGTGAGCAAGGAGTGAAATAATTGGCTTGACCTCAGGATAGGTGTCAGACAGGCTTGCGCTTGAACACCAGTTTGTTTCAAGAGGCACTGGGAAGAAATGCTCTGAGCCAATGATGGAAAATATCCTGGAGGGTGCTTCATAGCCCTGAGAGGATGAGAGAGTAGTTAACCATGTATTTCACTGGTAAAACTGGCCTGAACAGGAAAGATGATGAAAATATTTAGTAAAGAGGTTCAGGAAGAAGTCACGTTAGATCTAGACAGCTAATTACATATTTTATGTATGTATCCTATGTATTTTATGCACTTTGGCAATGTGATGAAGAGGAATCATAGAATATACCAAGTTGGAAGGGACCCATAAGGATCACCGAGTCCAACTCCTGGCTCCACACAGGGTCAGTCGAGTCAGAGCATGTGACTGAGCACATTGTCCAAGTACTTCTTGAACTCAGCCAAGCTGGGTGCTGTGACCACTTCCCTGGGGAGCCTGTTCCAGTGCTCAACCACCCTCTCAGCAAAGAACCTCTTCCTAATATCCAACCTAAACTTTTAGGAACTTCAAGCATTGCCTCAAAATCTGATGTCAAGCTGGGTCTGTGACCCTGCTCTAGCTAAAGTCACCTGCTCTTAGATTAGGCTATCATGCTACAGGCTAGTGTGCAGTTAAACTGATGGTGCCTGGCCAGGATCCTTGTACCTGCATGTGAGATGGGCATGGAGAAAACCTAGTGTTCAGAGGCTCTCTGACCTGGGAAGGTGAAGCTGGCAAAGCACTAAGCCCATGGGTACTCGTGGGCAAAGTGTGGCTGCACCATCAGTGGTGATGGCAGGGTGTGTGGGTGAAGGGCTGCAGCCAAAGAGAGAGTTGATGGTCTGGCAGCCACTGCACAGAGCACCCTGGAGAAGCTGTGACCTGGCTGAAGAGGGTGGAAACACACAGAGGTGGTGGAGGGTCGTGGCTGACCACCACCTTCAGCGTGTGCATTTGGTGGTGGTGCTGGTACTCAGCTGTGCTGCACAGCTGGAGGCAGGAGGGAATGGAGATGATGCCCAAACTGTTGCATGGGAGCAGGTGGTAGTTGCATCTTTGATGCTAGGGTTGGGGGAGCTGCTGTGAGCTGGTGCCATGGATTGAAATCCTCCTGTCAGAGATCTGGGTGGGGCTGTGGCTGTTCCCTTTACCTTAACATCCTGTGCCAGCTCCCCAGAGCTCCTCGGGGCTTTCTGAGCCTATGCATTGCATTATTGCGGTGACCTTTCTCAAATTGCTTTGGGCTCAGCATCAGCACAGTCTACCTCTGTCTGTATTGAAAATAGGATTACTTTCTGCTTTCCACCTCAAGAGGCAAATCAGAGTCCACAGAGCAGGATTTAAGCTGTTAAGGCATTCCTATTTGTCTCCAGCAAGCTCCCTGGAAGAGGAAAAGGCAGAGAGGTAAGATGCAAAGCCCCCCATCTCTAGGGTGGGCTCTGCAGAGTTGTTGGGGTTTTTCTTTGCAGTTTATTCTGCTTCTGAGGTAAGTATGCTCGCTAATGTCCCATGGGGGGAGAGCAGGGTTTAGCAAACAAAGCCCTGTGAAAAGGGAGAGCCAGAAATAGAAAGACTGTGAACATAGAAGCCTCAGGCAGCATCTTCCTCTGCCTGGAAGAATCTTTCCTTATTACAAAAGCCACCCTCTGACTGGCTCTCCAAGCAGCCAAGGAAAGCAAGGCCATCAGAGCAGGGTTTTTTTTGAGACGCAGTAAAGACCTATTCATAAAAGAAGCAGCAGGAGGGAAGGTGGGGAACTGAGGAGGAAAATAAAAGGAAGTTGTAGCCAGACCTTCTTTCATTCTATGAAAACAGTCTTGATGTTAACCCTTGAACAGTGCTTTGAGCATCCTCAAGTGCTGTGCATCTGCTAATTAACCACAGATTGGAACAGAGTCCTGGAGATTTTTGGTAGGTTATCCATCCCCACCCTACCCTTCCTGGCAGTCAATGGCATGGTTCTATCAGGCATATCCCTGCAAAGGACAGGCCTTCTGGTGAGGAAGATTTCAAAGCCATTCCGAGGAGACTGGAAGCTCTCTTTGAGTTTTGTCCCAAATGAGAAGCTTGCTGGTCTGGTCCAGGAGTCTTTGGTGAAGCTGTGTCAGCAAGAAACCAGTAAAAACTGCACAGGGAAAACTTTGAACTATGTTTTGCCAAAGAAATGTTCTTCTTGTGATTAATCCTTATAAATAGAAGTGCTGAGACCAAGGAGAAAGTTCCTGGGACATTAAATGGCTGAAAGGAGGCAAATGATGCAGAAGGAAGCCTGGGGGCGATCTGGAATATAAGGCCTACTGAGTCTCAAATGCCCCTGTTAAGGGTATGGATGTAAAGTCTTCTCTGGAGAGAGTGTGACAAGTATTAAAGGGTTAAAAAAGATAAAAAGGCAGAGAAAGTTCTGGCCTTTACAAAGTGATGCTCATTGTAGTTAAGTGATGAGCACAGAAGACAATATTCTGTAATTTCCTGTGTCACTCCCCACCTCACTTTAAGATGCCTTAATATAAAAGGGTGACAACCATGGGTTTAGTGCCTTAGGTATCCCAACTAGCTTCAGAGGGACTGCTCCATATCAGAAGCAATACCCCTGTCCCCAGGGCTCACCTTGGAACTGCAATTCCCAACTGACCCCTTCCCAACTCTTGTGGCCCTGCTGTATCTGAAGGAGAAGCTGTGCTTGAGTAATGATTCCTTACATGCAGACAGGCAAGGCTGTGACTGGGGTGTAGTGTGTCTGACCAGGAGCAGGTGTGGGGTGAACAAGCCAAACAGCTCCTGCAGAAAGCTCATGGGGGGTGCAGAGTTCATTCCTTGTGTACAAGTGGCAAGTAGGTTTGTTCCACTGAGGTTACACTTCTTACCACTCATTTTTTTCACAGAAAGTCACTGGGTGATTGAACACGTACTGTGTCTGTTGGGCTGACATATAAGTTGCTAGCCTGAATTACTTGCACCTAAAGCATCTCAGACCTGTGTATGGCAGCTACATACTGTTAGAGATTTCAGGGTGACCGTGTAGTTGAGGAAGGGTTAAGTAGAAACAATGGGATAAACTAGGCGAGGGGAAATGTAGGCTGAATACCAGGAAAACATTTCTTCACACTAAGGTCACTTGGGCTTTGAGATGGGGAAGTGGCAGCTCACCAGGGCTGCCTTCTCCAGGCACAGGATGGCCGTGGGGTTGGGAAGCTGGGTGAAGAGGGGATGGGTTCCATGAGGAAGCAGGCTGCCTGGTGTGTGCTTTCTGCCTCTGCTCTTGAGGGACTGGAGAGGGAAATGTCCTAATGCTTGTGCCCCATGAGGGCTTTTACAGCAGCAAGGCTGGGATCTGAAATAAGAAAGAAGGAAAACCAGGAAAAGGAGTGGCCATAAAGGAATTTCCCTGAATAGACAACAATCTTTGCCCAGAAATATCTGCAGAGAGAGGTATGAAAGGGACACTTTTTGCCATGAATCAGGGTGATCAGGAATCCCTGGGGGGCACAGGAGGATGGTAAGCTGGAGTTATGCTTGGATTTGGATCTATGGTGCCTCTGGCAGTTTCAGCTATAACCTTTCCCTGTACTCCCTACCCTGGAAGAGAGCTTGGCAGATGTGGAGAAAATCTTGCCTCTCTGCAGCCTGATTTTCTGTTGTGGTGGAAGTAAAGCATGTTGGTCCAACTCACAACTAGGTAACCACAGGCTGCGATGTGGATGTGCAAAGGTAAGCTGTTACATGTGGATATGACAGAGCTCTTCTGCCTCAGAGTAAGCCTAGATACATAGAATAAATATAGAATCTTGGAAGAACTCTTCATTTAGTTTTTGGGGATATTCAGCCCTTTTGTGCTGAAGACTGTTTACAGTATGTGATTGAAGGAACATGAGGCTCCAATGGGACACTGGAATATGCCCTAGCTTTTCTGTGTTGTTCCTTTCTCCCAAAAAATAACTTGGTAAAGCTGTTTTTCCTCTTGCTCTTGAAGTTTATGGAAAATGTTTTTAGGCCAAGCCTTTCATTGCCTTTGTAAGGGTGTCTGAGTGGAAATGGTCTTTGTGTGACAAAGCTTGATGACTCCACCTTTTTGAAAGGTCACTGTTGCAGCACAACACAGAGATGGCTGACACAATTAATTCTACAATAATTCACCCACCAGTCAGCTCACACACCTGTGCCACTGGGCAGCTCCTGAGTGGCATCAACTGCTGGCTACTGGTGCTAAGAACACCTTTTGTTAAAGACCACTCACCAGGACAAACACATACAAAGTGGATGTCATTAGAAGCATCCCATTTTAGCCTGCCATATGGATATGCCATGCTCCCCATGCTGGCCCTACTGTGAGACCCCCACGTGGGCGTGAGCCAAGAACAGCACAGCCAGCATTGGAAGGGATTGTGTTAGCTGGGAGAGCATTAGGGCAAATGTTGGCTTTGCCTTTTCTGCCAATGGTGATGTGAGGGCAATGATATGAGTGGTGAGGCACTGGGTAGAGTCTGTTTGACCTGTCAGATCCTCCTGCCTCCCATGTACTTGCTCTAGAACCAGCTACTGCTGCAGGCAGTGACTGAAAAGAAATGACACAATGAATGGGAGAAAATTGAGTGGTAGATCTTGCCTTACTGGCATCTTAGCTAGTGGCAAAGCATGGATAGATGGGGGATAAAGTAGCTGGCCCTGTCTGAAGCCGCACAGAGGTTCCTGGAGCAGCCTAGGAGAGCAGGTGGTATTAGGCTTGGTGCTGTGCTGTATGATCAGCAGTTTACTTCCTTGCTGGAAATCTTCCCCCTGCTTGGAGGTGCTCTCTCTCCCCCTCAGTTTTCCTTCTGTCTCCCTTGTTTTTTTCTCTCCATGTTGTAGTAATTCTGCTTGGGTGAGACAGAACTTGTTTTGCTTTTAACAGCAGAGGAAATCCACCAAACACTGTGAAAACTGGGATGTGATACACTTGTTCTGTAATGGTGAGTGGGTGGTTGTGAGATGCTTGGGGGCTGCCTGGAGATGCTGGAGGAGAGTAAACAGGAATAGGAAGTCCCTACCGAAACAGAACTAAGAGCAGAGATTATGGTTGTGCGATGAGTGAGTACAGAAAAGCCTTTGTGATACTGCATACAGTTTAAAGCTTTGCATTTGTCATTGGGGAAGCACCTCATGGGGTTTGCAGGGAGAAGGAGCCCTGGGAAAAGAGGGATGAACTGTCCAACAGGACGGAGAGCACCAAGTCCCACAGGGGCCATCTCCTAAACCTGCCAGAAATGATCTCCAGTGCTCAGTCACCTTTTTAGGAAAGCAACTAGTGCAGCAGCATTACTCCAGAGCTTGGGATTTGCAAGGGAATGGTGAATTTTATTTTGTTTCTCTTTCCTTTTAAAATCAAAGTTGTTCCTCCCTCCTTGAAACCATCAGACTGAAGTTCCATTCTAGCTTGCACCCACAAAACCACACTGACTTCAGTATGTGAGCTGAATTTAGCCTTTGGCTCTAAAACCCAGGGTAGTCGAGACACCTCAGTTCTGGGTTTGGCCAGCCTGTATGAATGAATGCTTGCAATTCAGCCCTGGAAGGTGGGGGTGGAGAAGTTCCTGCAAGCCTGCTTTTTGACCCTTCAGGTTTTGCAGATTTTCATGAAGGTCTGTTGGGCTTTATTCTAGCAAAAGCATCTGTACACCAGCATGGTAAATGGCAGTGGGGGTTTCAGGCAGGCTCCATTACCCAACAGGAAACAAGACGCTAGCTGGGAGCGAGGCTTCAGGGCTTCAGAGACCCTGCCATGGACTATTTCATCCCAGGGATGACCTTACATGAAAGCCTGCTGGGGTTTTCTGTTCGATTTCTGATATCTTTTTCTCACCAAGCTGATGCATGGAGAACTAGGTCCCTGCAGCGCAAGCTGGTGCAGAGCGAGTGCAGACATTTGTTTCTATAGCCTGCTCTGGCTGGAAGTGGCTCTGAGTTTCCTGCATGGTGTGGTAAAGGATCCCACTCAGAAGCAGTGCCCTGAAAGCCTGGGGCAGAGATGGTGCTAGCACCAGGGAGGCTGCACTCAGCCACAGCCACCAAGCTCTGCTGGAGGCCATCTGAGTGTGGGGAGCCTGTCCTATCTGCTTGCTCTGGAGCATCCTCAGGGGCATTGTCTGTGCCCCAGACAATGGAGTATTAACCTGAGGAGCAAAGTGGCTGTGGCCTCTGTCTGAAAGATTTTCTACCACCATGTACTTCAAAAGAAGTGATCCACTTTCTCAGCGTAGCACATGGTATTGAGTAAGGAAAGCTGAATTCAGACAAATCCCTGTATTCAGACACCTGGGAAGGAGGTTTTGTGTATCACAGTTTGACCAATAAAACAGGTTTCATTGGCTTGATTTGTTTGGTTTGGGTTTGGGTTTTTTTTAGAAATGTTGAGCATGTGTGATCCTTGTCTGACTGTTCTTGTAGTGAGGGTGTTTTCCACTCTCAAGATCAGGCCATGAAAGTATTGGGCTAGGAGCCTGGGCACTGCAGCTCCTAGATGCAGGATCCCACTCTAGAAACCTTGCCACGGTAGCTTGAAACATAAAACTAGAGGTAGGAGGAAAGGCAGCTGGTTAGTCCTGTTTGCTGCTATGTTTTCTAGGCCTTTGATGGACTCTGTGAAACTTAGAGAACAAAGGAGCCTGGACCTCTGGGTGAGCAGTGTTCAGAATATCCTCCAGTCTGGCATAAGACCACGAACAGTCGTTGATCTTTGGGAAACTGTATGAAGGAAATACAGACTTCTTGAAGTGAAAGAAGGATAACCTTACAGGTTTTTATGGAGAACTAGGTTTGATTGGGAGGTTGGGTTGGAATGAAGTCTCCTTCTGCCATGGACTTGCATTTTGATCAAATAACCTCTAGCCCGGCTGAATGCATTGACAAAGCTCTGACTTCAACAGAGTTGGAAATTCAGCCATATAGTTTAAAAATTACTATGTATTTGATTCCTCATAGGAAGTGGCATTTGTTGTTGAACCAAAAGTCTGTACAACTTGTGTCTCTGACGCCAGGAAGCAGTGAGAGGCTAGGGATAAGGACAGAAAGAACAAGACACATGTAGAACAATCACTGTTTAATTCTCTTTCATAATGCACTTGTTATCATCTTAGCAAGCCCAGCATTTGAGTCATTCTGTTCTCTCTGTCCCTTCCTTGGTTATCTCTCTGCTCCCAGTGAAAACGATTTGACGTGCAGCAAGGCCAACGCAGTGTTTCGAGCCTCCTCGCCTCTGCTTGCCTTCCAGCATGTAAGCAGCATTATACAAGCTTGAGTGAAGAGCCCTCCCTAGTCTTTGAATCAGATGCTTTCAGAACAAGCCCCAAGTTCCTGGGAATGTTTAAAGCAGCACACATGAGGGTTTTTTTAGCTCTGCATTGACATTCCAGTCTTATCAACCTCCAGAGCTTGTTGCTTCTGTAGGAAGGAGAGTTGTGAATGGTCCAGGCATGTGATGTTCCACTCACTTAACCCTATCTCTTATCAGGCTGTTGTCTCTTGTAGAGAGCTTTTCCTTTGCCATTAGGAGCTTGTTTCTGCTCCTACAGCTGCTTTTCAGTCATCCATCCCTAGCTGCAGCTACTTCATTCTCTCTGAAATCACTTTTGCCCTGCCTGTTCCCAGGAGCCCAGGGCAGGCTATTCCTGCTTTCCATGGGAGCACTTGGACAGAGTGGTTTTGGAAAGAGCCTTTTCTGAGGAAGTGACAGCTATAGGTATGTGCTTCAGAGGATGCTGCTGGGCAGGGGGGCTGGTGGTGCAGGGAGCGGTTCCCTGCAGTCACCCCCTTAGCCTGACGGTGAGTGCAGTTAACACACGTGCAATATGCAGGTATAAATATTTGTGTAGATAGCTGTAGAGAATGATGTCTTTACAGGACATGGGATCAAGCACTGAACCCAAGGGTCAGGCTTTGCCCAATGCGTTGCTTGCAGCTCAATTGCCACAACAGGCACCACTGGGACAAGCTGTGGTGCTTGGAGAACCTGACCCCTGAAGGAGCCTTTTGGAGAGACTGATGAAGATGACCAGGCCATAAAAAAAAAAACCAAACAACAAACCCAAGCACCCAAACAACAACTTTGGTATTTGTTTAAGAGATTAGATAAGCTGAAAGAAATGCAGAAGATAATTGTTTACACATGCACACAGACACATACACCAGGAAGAAAATTCTTTTCCAAAAATAACCACTTTTTATTTATAGCTTCCCCCCCCCCTTCCTTTCTTCTGAGATGAAGCAGAACATTTACATAAGGGGCAAGGAGATCTGATGATGAATAACTATTTCTTGTTCAGACCAAAGTCCTCATTAGACCTGCCAGCAGGGATAGATGTCTGGGCCTAGCAGAGCACCAGAATTAGCAAGTATCATTTAACTGTCTGAAGTCTTTAAAACTAGAAAATCTTTCAGAAGTTTAGCAGGACTTTTTTCCCCCCGCAAAGCATCTAAATGGTAACAGGCCTGACTTATTCCATCTAAAATATATCATTGGAGAGAAGCAAAGGCTTAGCTTCTGTCTGAGTTACGCTATTTCTGTTTTGGCTCCTTCTCCCACTCCCTCCCAGCCAACAAAATAATAGTGATACTGGGGGAGATTAGGCTGTGCTGCCATCTGAATTTTACAGAGGGAGAAGCAGAGGCATGCTAGCTTTCAGTGTTTGGCCATCTCCTGAAGGCCTTTCTGTAGATTTCTGTGGATCTGCACTAAGGCACTGCCCCAAGATCCCTCAGAAAAATTTGGGCAGAGCAGAGAAGTGATGATGCTGCATTGCCGGGTCACCTCTATGTGCTATCCTAAGATTGGGGGTGACTCTTTTCCTTCTAGTGCTGACTGTTGCTAAAATAAAGCAGCTGCCAGCTATGAAGCTGCCTTTCCTCTCCTAGTAGCCCACAACATCTTGTGCTGCCCTCACCTACCTGGTGAGGCATCCTCCCTCCTCATCATCTGGGGTCACAAGGCCATCACTTTGCAAAAGGGACTTTGCAGCTGGCAGGTAGGGGCTGCCCCAGATGCTGAGCACAGTCTGGCTTCACGGCTGCAGCGGTGGCCTGTGACTACATCAAGGTAAACCTGATTTTCTGCTCCAGTGTTCCTACCACGTTTCTTTGTGGTAGAACTCTCTGTGTGTGGTGTCCTGTAGAGCAGTCTTGCAGAGTGACGAAGGTAGAGGAGGCGGTTGGTTATAAAGGAGAAGCCTTGCTCTCTGCGCTGTGCGGAGAACTTTTGGCAGTTGGCACCGCTGGGAAGAGGCTCATGGGAGAAAGGGCAAGGCTGCTTAATTCACTTTAAAAACGTGTTCTTTAGCTTTGTGTGGGTGTATTTTTAGTCTCGTAGAGTACAGAACCAAACTTTGAACAAAAATAGCAATCTACTTACATAACATCCTTGCTTCCAAAACTCCCACAGCTTAAGCTCTCTGGAGGCTTCTGGAGCAGAGGGCTGTCAGTCAAACCAAAGCCATGACTCAGGCGCGTACGCACATCTCAACAATGCAAAGTCAAGACTGGCAATGTTTACACTAGATACGCTGCACAAGGCGTGTGACAGCAAATGCCAGCAGCATCCTGGCTCCCCTGGCTCAAAGGCAAGGCAGGGTGCTAACCCGAGTGGAGAGGCGAAGACAGGGCGATGCTTTCCCTTTCTTTCCGCTTATCCATGACCGGGCGGGGGTAGGAAAGGATGAGGGAAGGGTTTTAATTGTATGGGTTCCTGGATTTTCTTTTGTTTAGGTCTTCTTGAACAGTAGTCAGAGTCCAGACACAGAGCCCATGTTCTCCATTGACTTGCAGTGGGTGTTATTGGTCATCTGATAGGGCCCAGTTTTAGTGTCCCTGCATCCCTGCTACTGCTGTGCTTAACAGTCTGAGCAAAGAAGCTGTGGAGCTGAAGAGGTTTGGAGTCACAGCTCTCTCCTTGACCCTCTGCTCAGGACAGAAGCATACTCATGCTATGGGAAAAGTTATCCGGTCACAGCCGAGGCTTCATTTATTCCGGTGATAAATCGGGGAGGGTAGGGTCAAGGGTGTTCATTCTTTCCATTTGCACTTTGAACATGCATGGTTAGAGATTAGTAATGTGTCATCCTTTCTTCATCCTGTTTTCCCTTGGCAGCCATGCCGTACTTGGATGAGCCTGGGCAGGTAGGTGATACTGGTTTGTTTGCCAAAAGTAACATGAGGTTGTGATACCACACGTTGACTCTAAAGGACCGATTCTGCTGAACGTGCTTGTTTGCCTGAGACATCAGGGTAGAGTAGGTTTTGGTTAAAAATAACCGACCTCCCCATGCTGAGCCTAAGCATTTCTTCCTGGGAAGGCATTTTTAACCACAGATGGTCACCAGACCCAGTGGTTATCTAGGAGACCAAAGTTCACCAGGGGAATGAGCTGAATTCTTTCCTTTTGCTATCAGACCTTCTCAAGTGGAGCACCTTCTTGGTCATCTGGTGTGAAGGGAAATGTCTGTTTGGGGCTCAAAATGTGGGAACCGTCAGGTCAATGGGAGACATGCGGTGGTGGGTGTACGTGTGCATGCTTGGGAACAGGCTTTTACCACGATGCTGATGGATTCTGAGAAAGCCAGGGCTGGCCGTCATGTCTCAAAATAGCTCATGAAAACAAGAGGCCTTACACTGCTTCCCTACTCCACGATGGAGATGTACCGCCATGAAACATAATTTGTTATGCAATTTATCAAAATAGTTATCCTCCAGGGGCTTTAGAGCCCTAGCAAAAAGAGACAAGGAAATCTAGGGGCTAGCTTTCTTCAGAGAGATAAATAGTAAGTTGTTTTCTGAATACCTTGGAGTGCTTTCATGGGAAGTCTTATTTGACCTCAGTATACAGTGGTGCATTTATAGAAAGGTTATTTTTATCTTAGCTATGTGGCAGGCAGTGCTGAAACATCCATATTGTTAGTGACTGTGAGCAGAGTATCTTCCAGTTCTGTCTTTTCAACTCCATCAGCTTTGGATGCTGTTGTAGATCAGGTCTCTTTTCTCCTTCTTACAGAGGCACACACATGCATCACATGTAAGGATGCAAATCTGATCATATGCATCAGGGAGGAAGTATAGCCTAGCAGATTGGGCATTAGACAGATTTGCTTCAAGGCTACCTTTCTTCAGTCAGACCGGGCATACTGCTTGCCCTCAGAGTTGATGCTCTGACACCAAAATGTGGAGAGCCCTTCCCTGTGTCCCAGGTGGGCTGTGATGGCAGGATCCATAGCTGCTTTGGAGGTGCCATCAGGCATCTCCTATCTCTGCTATAGCAAGGCTGAGCTATGTTGCACACAGGTACTATCGCTTGCTTTGGACTCAGCCACCAGCCCGACATATCTCATTTTGGCAGTTTCTACCACCAGCTTTTTTAAAATTATTACTTAGAGAAAATCAGATGTTTCTGAAAATAAAGGTAGTGAAAAGTCAGTGTTTTTTCCCCAGTTAATATTCTGGCAAGCTTCTTCTAGAACAGCTCTAATAGTCACACTGCCGGGAATTATGATATCTGTTGGAACCTGGTCTGTTTGCTGGTACATCAAGGTTTTGCCATGTTAACCTTCTGGGGAAGGAAGTAATTTGCATACCCTCATATGGATTTTACAGAGAAATTCCCAGAAGACTTTATAGGCTTTAAGCAAGTCCAAGCCAGGGACTAAGACGTTGGCAGCTGGCAGGTCTGGGTCCAAACACCTGAGTTGGAGGCAAGAGGACTTCCTTTTGCTGTTAGCATTTGCACTGGCGATACTCAGACCGTGACGAAGATCAAACAAAAATCCCCAAGACTATTAACAGACCTGTCTTCAGAGCAGAGTCTGAGTGTGGTACAATAAAAAGGCAAACGGAGGGGCGTAAAATGAGATCCTGAATTCTCATTCAGTGAGTGATCACGATCCAGAACAGGAACTGAGTGTGGGAGGGGGAAGTATTCTGCAGTCATGCAGCTGATGATTATGCGGTACTACCTGCACAGGGAGTTACGGACCACACTCCCCAGTGTTTTGCTTTACAGCTTATTGCTGTCTTTCAGTGTGGGCTGCTGTGAATAACATGGCATGTGCATCCCCCAGAGATGTGTACAATACATCCTCTTCAGGATGGCTCCTGTATTTTAGCAGATATGGAAATCTGTTTGCATGTACAAACATAGGGATGTGTGTTTATTCTCACTGGTCCTGCTGGTATATGTGCGGGAGGAAGGTGTGTGTGCTGCAGGTAGGTCTCTACACAAACAGCTCAACGTGCGTGTCCTTGTATCCCCAAGAAATCTGTGCTGGACCTTCTTGAAGAGCCATGTTTTGTCTAAGTACCACTGTAGTTGCTTAAATCTGTGCTGCCAGCTCCCTTAATGCCTCGTTGGTGGAGGGAGCAAACCCCGAAGGCCTTTGGAAGTTCTTATTGAGCACTGACTCCTGTAGCTCTTGTTTAATGCTGGCTTTTTCTGCATAATTTGCTGTTTCCACAGCCTGGATAGAGTTCAGGATCCAAGAAGGTTTTGCTATTGATTTTTACAGGACTGATATATCGTTGTAGGTGTTTAACATCACTGCTGCAGCTGTGCAACTCTACATCTCTGCCTAGGCAGGCTGTAGGAATAAAGTGAACCCATTTACCCCAATTGCACTTGAAAGGATGTTCTGTCCCTGTGTGATGGTCTTTCCTAGGAAGTTTTAAGTATTAAGACAGGGCAGATTTTCATGAAAAAGAAAGTCACAGGCAGATCTGATCCCTAGTACTTCATTACAAATAGGAGAACAAAACTAGCATGAAAATGTAATTCCCTTCCTATATAAGTAATGCCATGAATGCTTGTGTGGGGCTGGGGGTGTCAAGGGCCAGCTACCATCAAAAGTGGCCAGTGTCATCTTTATTTAAAACTCCAGCTAACCAAATGAGCTTTTCTCTGCAGAGGAAAGGCAGGTGTGTGCTGGGTCCTGTTTGTACCCACAGTGCTATGCCTGTGTTCCTAACCTTTTATAGAAATACACTTGGTTCTTTGGGTGAGGGTTCTTCCGTGGGGATTTATCCCACCAGTTGGTCTAATCAGCTCCCAAAATTTGAGTGATCATGGGAAGCTGTGCAGTGGAAATAACTTGCCAGAACCAAAAAAGCAAACTGCTCAGGACATTCAGGCTATTAATAAAGACAAGCATGGCAGAGCCCCGTGTAAGCTTGGTGCATCAAGGACACAGAAGCAGCTACTCAGACCATTTTGGCTCTTCCAGCCAACAGAGCGCTTCCAGTTCATTATGAAGCTGCTGCAAACCTGCCCTGGGGACCCAGCTGCAGCACAGCTCCTTTCCCACTGGAATGCCGTGGAGCACCCTGTGGCACCTCTCCTGCCGAGGCGGTGGGATGGCCGGTGATTCAGGAGGCTGCACCCGCAGCTGGCTTCAGAGAATCTCAGCCTACAGCACAACTGGGTTTCTTCCACGTTTACCCATGAATGTGCGCTCTGCTTTAATCCAGTGCCAAGCTTCCTACTTCTTCATAAAGTACTTGCAGCATTGATTTCCAGTCTTTGCACTATGGGAGCAATAACTTAGAGAGATGTAATGTTTTCCATTGCATATTTAACTTCGTACGCCTGGTGTGTCATTGCCAGCGCTTTGCTTTTCTGTCCTGTGGCCTGAGAAATGCATGCACGAGGTACATCTTTAGGAAGGAATCCATTCAAAAGTGATGCCTTCACCACCACAATTTTAAAGCTCAGTGCACAAACAAATTGCTGCCTTTCTGACAGCGTGACGCTATAAATACAGAAAAAGCCTGTTTTGCTGTGTTCTGTGCCTCCCAGTCAGATCCCAGCCCCCACCCTCTGCTTTCCTCAGTATTGTGCTGATGCCAAATCAGCAAATGTTCAGAGAAACAGGATAGGCTGCAGCTGTAAACCAGCGATGGCATCTTGTGTGTCGGGCTGTTTGGGGTTGGGGTGGGGTTTTTTTTTTAGTGTGAAAGACTGGAGTAGTGCAACACTGAAATTGGATTGGCTCAGATAATAAATGGATCAGACAAATATAGCTGGGCATATGCTGAGTGTGGATATGTGTTTTTAATTTCCCTTCTTCATACCCAGATCTATAATAAGATGTTTCCTGGTTTGTGTGTGAGTGTTTTTAATAGCTTAATTTTTTTTCCTTGCTGGATAGTTCTGGATGTGGTTGTACTAGCCAAGCCCTGCACAGTAGCTACAGCGAATATTGTTTTACAGCTCTGAGCTGAGAGTACAGTAGGTGCCATAAACTATCCTGCAAGTCCACTCTGTCAACAGCTGAGCACATTAGCAGCCTTTCTTTGCAAACCGAAGCATCAGAGATGGCAGAGGAAAGAGGTTTTATTTGCAGGAGAAAAGCATGCTTCTCTGCAGCTGGTTAGTGGCTGTCAGAGCAAGGGAAGGTGTGCTTTTATTTTATCCACCTCTGCAGTCATAACAGGTAGCGGCATTGCTCCTTGATCTTCTCCCTCACTGATCCCAAATCCAGTCCAGCCTGGCTCCCAGCTATTCTCTGGGTGCTAGAAGATACCACAGCCATGCATCAAACAGGAGCTGCTGCAGGACTGAGGGGCAAGAAGAGCTGGTAAGCAGAAAGCTTCATGCAGTGCTGTGCACGGGTACACTGGCAGCGGTCAGAGTCACGGGCTTGCCTGAAACCACTCTTCACATAAGCTTTGCTGAGTCTGTACTGCGGCCTTCATCTCTTAAATTGTGTTAATTGAGATTTATATTCCCCATCCCTGTCCCACGTTGCAAAGTCAGGACACCCATAGAGTCACGCTGTGCAGCAGCACAGAGCCCTGGCTGCTGCCTACCAGGTTGCTCCATCATAGCAGGATCCCATACCTCACCCATGGATAAAGCAGAGCCTCGGGGCTGGAGTGAGTCATGTATGGTGACCACTCCTTGCCCTGGGCTTTAAAGTGCCTGCCAGTGGAGGCAGGTTTTTAGGAGCTCTATGGAGTGCTTGTGCTTGCTTAAAACCCCATCTTCAGACGTCATTTGAATGCTCAGCTTTCGCGTGAAGTGATCGCATATCCAGCCTTAGCAGCTTTGACTGGGTGGCTCAGAAAGCTGAAGGTGTATCCAAGGTAATCTCTTAATGTAACCCGCAAGGTTTATTTTGAAAGCCAGTGTCATGTCTGGGGGAGGCCTGAATTGTAGCCATCTTCAGACTGGAGCCAGTTCCCATGTCTCAGGTAGGACATTTCTAAGCCTTCTGCATAATTCTTGAACTTTATTTTGACATGAGTCAGCGTTGTAATGATGTTATGAAAAAGGCAAGCATCATACTTGCAATGTGGTCTACAAGAAAAGGTCAGACTAACCAGACCTACTGAGACTGAAAGAAGAGAGGGCTGAGGGAAGGACATGTCTCTGGGGCACAGCAGGCCACATGAGAGACAGAGACATGTTTCTTCTGGCCTACTAAGACACTTGCATCTCACCTCCATGGGATGAAGTACAGGGGTATCAAGAAGGGTGACAGAGCAGTGGTGGAGCATTAGCCCCTGCTCTGACAAAGACTTCAATGGGGAAATAATTTACTGTTTCTGTGTCTCTGCTCCTTATCTGGAATGGCAAAATCTTCATCATTCTGCCTTATGCCCATTGACAGACCAAGTAATCACATAGCATAATTTCAAGGCCACATTAGTCCCTCAGATATGTAAGCTGATAGCTCCGAGCGGATACAGGGTTGGGAGTCAGAAATGGCTTTAGGAAAACTATGTGTGAGCGTGGGCTCTCCCACAGGTGGAGAAGGACACCACCCTGATCAGCTGTGGAAAATAACAGACGTTCCCACTGGACCTCTGAAGCAGTTAGCAGGGGCCAAGGAAGGAAAATAGGATCCAAACCCAGCATTTCTATTGGGGTACAATTCACTGCTTCTTCCTAAATACCAGCTCCCATTGTGCTTTCACCACGCTGTACCCAGTGTGGTCCCAGCTCTGATGAGCTGATCCCTAATGGGTCTGCATGCAGAGTGCGCATGTAGGACAGCATGTCTGGAATCAGCTTTACAAAGGGGTCCTTCTCCCCCTTCCCTCCGTATCCAGCCTGGCCATGCTCAGCTGCTGGGACAAGGAGAGCTGGGAGCAACTGCAAGGGCAGCTGTCCTGCCAAGGAGCACATCGCTTCTGCTTGGCTTCAGCCAGGACGACCCCATCGCTGGTCCCGTGGCAACGTCTCCATCCCCAAGGCTCTCGGCGCAGCTGCCTGTTCATTAGGACTGGCTGCAGACATAGCCAGAAATGTCCAGGGCTGGGGAAAGCAGTGCTGCTAGAAAGGTGGCATGGTGGCGGAGGCTGAACAGGTTTTACTCTTAGAGACTTCCTGTGAAAGCTCCTCAGGCTGATTAAATGCGCAGTGTTTTACTGAAAGCTCTCCCCTGCTCAGCCTGCACTCTGACTGAAGCTATAACAGAGGCAAATTTCACATTATTGTACAATATATTGAGAATCTGACTCCGCTCCTCAGACCTGTTGGGTGTCAGACTTACCTGGGCTAGCATTTTGGCTTTGGGCTGAAATGACCCATGACTAGCCGCTGCTGTCAGGAGCATATTCCGACTGTGCTCAGCCAATTTATCATATCCTCAGCATTGCATCTCTCCTCATTAATTATCCTGTATTATAACAGGTGGAAGAGCCAGGATGTCTCTGTGGCAGGAGCAAATCCTGGGCTGCATGTGTGTCCACCTCCTGGTACAGAAGACTGGAGGCACGTGGCCACAGAGGAGACTCTGCCATGTGTGTTCCAACATGACCTGCCTGTGGGGAGAGCACACCTCACTGCCTTAGCAGGTACACTAGAAACAGATTCCTGCTCACAAATACAGTCATGGTGTTTGTGTTCCTTTCTTCCAGCAGCTTCCGCTTCCTGGGTGTTACCAACTCATCCATGATGCTTTTGCAGCAGCAAACTGAGGACCAGAGGGCTGTGCAGGTCTCCTGGTCAGGCAGCGACTCGTGGACCATCTCTCTGTTCCCAACATCTGTACTGGGCCCCTGCCTCTTCTGATGGATGTGGTGCAAGCTGGGAGTTGAGATTGCATGGCCCTTGCTAAATAATGCAGAGATACCTCCATTTTGGGAGGGTGCTTAGGAACTCCTTTCTGTTCAAACAGACCCGCAGCTGGCTGCTTTCCTCCTGTGCTGATTTGTGCCAGGCGATCATTTGTCTTTTTACTCAGGTCCAGCTTTTCAGAGGTACACGGACACCTCACCCTGGCCAGAGATTGAGCCAATGTGAGACCCACCTCACACCAGCCAGAGATCAAGCCAATGTGAGACCCACCTCACACCAGCCAGAGATCAAGCCAATACCACAAGACCCACCTCACCCTGGCCAGAGGTCGAGCCTATGCAATGAGACCATTGCACCTGCAAAAGCAAGCCCATAAAATGTCTTTTATATATGAAAAGAATGATTGGCTTT
Organism: Zapornia atra; assembly: GCA_013400835.1. Lineage (NCBI taxonomy): Eukaryota > Metazoa > Chordata > Aves > Gruiformes > Rallidae > Zapornia > Zapornia atra. The sequence goes on from VZTU01023468.1 coordinate 192,325, forward strand.
GTGATTGCTTCTGTTGCTGCTGTGGCATTGTCCTCCCTTGGTATACCAATTACCACCTTCCCCCAGAGGACGTTTTGGTTTTGCAGGAGGTTGCAAAGCTTTGATTGTGGGAGTGGGATGCGGTACATAACTATCCCTAAATCCTTCCGATGCTGACACAAAGTAAGATCAAAACCTTGCTGTTGATGGGATGTCAGGGTACAAGGCAGGGCACACTGCATGGTGCCTCTTGTGCCCAGAGGGAGATGTGAGAGGTTTTCCCTGACCTCGAGGTGAGTGGGGTTGATAACAATATCCTTTCTCTTGAGCCCTGATGGGAGAAAGGGTTAATTCACTGCTGACACAAAGTGATAAAGTGTTTCATCTAGCAGTCAGTGCCAGGTGGTAATACACTTTCTATAGAGAGAAATTATGTAAAATGGAGTGGTGACCCAAGGAGGTGTAATTAGCTCTGCTGTCACATAGGAACGAACATGTTTGTACAGATTATTTCCAATTTCTAGCAACACCTGCTCACTTGCTTTAACCAGATTTCTCAAATAGGGACTAATTAGCACTTCCTTGGAAGCCCAGCTCTCTCCAGGCAATGGCTTTACCTCTCAATCGGTATTCCTTCTGCAGGAAGGCACATTAATTACTATATCAGGAAAAGCCGATGGAAGCAGGAAACCGTTTACGTGCCTAAAACTAATTAAAGGAGAAGGGAAAGCTCGCTGGAGTTGGTTTTGTTTGCCCACATAAAGGGTGAGGGCTGTATGGTGAGGTTTCCTCTCTGGAGCCTTGAATGAAAATGGCACTTTACATGACTGCTGTGGGTGAGGGTTGTGTGGTGTTGCTCCCCTAGAGTTTGAGCCCAGCAGCTCTGAGCAGCACTCCTGCTGCCCCGGCAGTAGCACAGAGCTAACCTTGATCACCATGGTGGCTTGGGACCAAAGGGGGAGCCCCTGTGGCATCTGGGCTGGAGGTGTCTCCTGCATGAGCCTGTGCTGGGGGGGTGGATAGGGGTCCTTTCTATCTATCTACTTATTTGCAAGTGTAACTATGTGTGGGGCTTTCACTGTAGTTAGGTATTAACTACAGTTGGGGAGTTAATGGTATTTATTTATGCTACTGTCTGTAGAGCCCCAGTCTAGTCAACCCCTTTCTCAAGCAGAGGATTGTGATGAAGTTAATGAGGTCTCCAAGCACCCTGACTGACAGGTGAGTGGCGTCGCAATGCTGCAGGTGGGTGTGCCAGGACAATCTTAGCAGCCCTTCTTCCCTGCTACTCATCCCTTCTTCTTATCCCCAGCTCTGCTAAAGCTTTATAGCTAAGAAACATCCTTTGGAAGCCTCCTGTTTTCCTCTCCTGCTTGAAGGGATCAGGTGTAGCCATCTAACTTGGCTAACTCCAACCCCTGCCTCCTTTTAAGGGATGGGCCCAAACCTTCTTGTCCTGGAGGTGTTTCTGTTTCCACTCAACACCTGTATCCATGAAATCAATCCTCTTTTGATAGCTGCAGTTTTTAGGAAAAGATACATTTTTGGGAAGTGATCTGTACTGAACTGACTCCCTAATAGTCTGCTATGCACTGTCCACAAAGCACAAAGTGAGAAGGCACAGCCAGTCCCACCTTCTCCATGTAACCACACCTCATTGCTCATGCACCAAGTCTGTTAGCTTGTGTTTTGGATAAAACATATCTTCCAGGCAGCTAGCCAAGCTGGTTTTGGCCATCTCAAAAGGTGGAGACTCTGCTGTTTCCTTTGGTGTTTGACTCCAAAACTCCAAGCTTGCTCTGTTTATGTATTTCTGACTTGACTTGTCCAGATTCAGTCTGCAGCTTTTTTGTTTTGTTCTTTTTTTTTTCTGACAGAGTTTAGTGCCTGAAGTGCCCGATGCCATAATAGAATCCACTGTCTCAATAAGACAGATGGTTCTCCAGATGCCTCCTTATAGGCATCTTCTCCAGCTCTGAAGATACATTTGTGACCTGGTTCTGCCCTCCTCTCAATTTTACCGTATCTTTTTGCAACCATGGGTTGTGTTTTAGCTCCAGGTTAAAAACGCCTTTGAATGTGTATAGAGGGCTTTTGTTAACACTTTGTGCTGCAGCATTGCTTCCTGTCCATCTGCTATTTCCCTGTATCCCTTTCTCTGTTTTCCTCTCCTACCTGTATTGCACTAAACTCTTGGATTCTAAAAGGAGCAGAAATTTCAAATCTTAGTTAAGCAAACCATTTGTATTCCTTACCCAATCTATGTGGAACTGCTGCCATAAAATAAAAGTGAGGCCAAGCATGGCAAAATATCCACAAATAACAGAAACACCTACAGAAATAATATATTTATATATATTTAAAGACCTTTTGGTGAGCTGTATATCCTTAAACCCTCCGGCAGCCTTAACCTGTGGGGGTTTAGAAGTTTTGCCTCAGGGAGGTTGTTGCAGGGGGAGGTTGTACAGTGAAACATCTGTCAGTGGTGACTGCCAGGCCAAGGTAGAGAAGGACCACCAGCCTGAGCCAGTGTGGCAGCTCCTATGTATCAGTGCTTGCTGTTGTGTCCCTCAGAGAGAGATATGTGACCTTCCAGAGAACAGAAATCTCTATTTCCCAACTGACCTAGTTTATTTTTATGCATCATTTAACAGGCCCAATAATATTTTATAGACTCGTTTCTGTAACTTAGCACTGAGCTATTATTTAATGAAACAATCCCAAACAGGGACCAAGTAGGAGAACTAGTTTTACATAAAAGCTTTAGGGGTGGGATGGTGGGAAGCATCCACAAATACTTTAAATACTGAATTTTACTTCTCTTTTTATTTTTAGGTTTGGTCCTGGTTGCAGTTCTGCAGATACACATCAGCAGTAACATTGATTAAACCCCTGTGCAAACCAGTATTAGAATCAGGTTCATAGAAGTAGTGTTTAAAATTTTCTTTGACCATTTTGCCAGCTGGGACTCTATTTCAATGTCATCAGTAGAGGTACAAACTTTCGAAGGGGGGGGAAATTCAAGGAAGATCCTTTTTAACAGCTAATCTGAGAGTTTGGATACGTTCCCAGGCATCTCTGAGGTTGCCCTGTGAATTTCTATCCCCCTCCATGGCAGCAGGAGCCTGGGTCACAGGTTGGGCAGCACCAGAGGGACCCCCTTGCAAGAAAGGAACATATTTTTATTTATTAATTTCATTGTATTTTTCTCATTGCAAGATTTGCAAAATAACTGCGATCCCTCAGTGTTTGATGGTCACTTCAGTGCTTGGTGAAAATGTGATGAAGTGTTATTTTCTTTGTATTGAATACTACCTGGTATTCCAGCAAACCTGCAAAGCATTGCAGCACACCCCGGGAGGAAGTCTCACAAAGGATCATACGGAGGTGCCCATCATGGCTTCGCAGTGGGGGGTTGACTTGATATCTGGTGGTCCCTTCCAACCCCTACAATTCTGTGATTCTGTGGGAAATGGGAAATCTTACCCTTCAGGACCTGGAGGACAAAGCATCTTGAGGAGCATCTGAATGCTTTTGATGGTATGAAGTGCAAGAGGACAGAGGAGCTCTGCTTTTTAACCCACTGAGGCTTTTTAGGATGCCAGTTGCCACGCAATGAGGACAACTTCCAGCACAGGCTGATGAGTAGTTATTTTTTCTGCTGCTGCTGAAGCTACTGGAAAAATCTGATTGATCCAGGATGTCACGTCAGAGTCTAATTCCCCTTCTGCAAACACCCATATGCTCGTGTTTAGTGCTTAATAAATGGTAAGCTCCAGTCAATGGGAAAATGTGCTTAAGAGCTTTATTCACTTTCTTAAGTGCTTTGCTGGGTCTGGCCCCATGCAATGTGTCAAGCACCCATTAGTCTCATCTTTTATCACTGTAATGTAGATCGCTCCTTGGAAATAACCCTTTCAACACAAAGGTGGGGGTTTTTTTTGGAGGGGAAGCTACTCTCTGTGTGTGCACTTACTAATAATGACGTGCGTTTGGGTGATGTTCTGGCTTTCTGCTCTGAGGAAATAAAGGGAGGGAAACATGATGGTCTTGGAACAGATACAAAGCTTTCAGGTACCTGGCTTGGATGAAGTTGTAGAAAGCATTTCTCTTTGTGTTGCCAGGCCTGGCAGCCTGGCGAGATAATAAAAGGTAAAGCAAACTGCACGACAATGGAAAATGCTGAGCTCCCCGAGTAATTAAAGGTTGTATAAGACGGTCGCATGGCTTGCAAGGATTATTAATACAGTCACGTTTGCATTATATAAAGGGTAATTAAAATGCAGGCTGCTTACCATTGATTACACCCTTTGCCTGGCATTTGTAGCGGTGGGTGCACCGTCAGGCTGCAAAGGCAACTCAGGAGGCAGCGACTGCTGGTGAAAGAAGCTGGGGCGGGGTGGTATAGAACACCTGAGGCCATGGGACCAGCACTGGTTAACTCGCCCTGCAGACTATGTCCTCTTCAGCCTGGACAGGAGTGTGCTTCTCCTCCTGCCTTGCTGCAGCCACAAAAGCTTGCTGACAAGAGCCTTCAGGGGTTTGGCAAACTTGGTGAGCGGTGGGGTTATCAACAGCTCTGGACAGAAGGTTAAGCTGGGCAGGGATTGTAGGCTGGTGCACCTGGAGAAACTTTGCCAGGGTATCCTAAAGAAGCTGGGAAGTGAGGGATGTCTAACGTGGCATGAGGTCATTGGCTGCAGCTGCTGTGCAGCTGGAAGGCACCCTTAGCCCTAAGCAGCCTGCACTGGTTTGGCCAGCCCCACTCCAGGCAGACAGGCAGCTGAGCCCCGTTGGTACCATGCAGTGCTCTCAGGAGTGCAGGGTGGCACACATCAGTGATGAGCAGCTTCCTGGGGACATGCGCAGCAGACCTGGGTAGTGAGGCCTGAAAGATGGGACTGGGCCTGGTAGTGGCTTTCTGGCAGCCCCACCTTGAAGATGAAGGGCAACTTCACTCATATGATCCTGGACATGGAAGTGCACACTGAGAGGGATCCGGAATGATATGTCACTTGCAGACAGTGTTTTCCACTAGTTCCCACTGCAGGGAGAGGTGAGGTGCTCAGACCGAGGGGAAAGGAGTGCGAGCTCCCTGACCTCAGCTGCTGTGAGCCACTGTAACCCCATTTTGCATTTTCTATTGCATAAGGTACGCTGAAGAAGGGTTCAAGTGGAGCTGGGGAGGTCGTGGTCTCTGCAGGATGCTCCACTTTTTGGAGTTTTGTGCTGTCTGCTCCTGGCAGGGCTTGCAAAGGAAATGCCTCAAACCCATGTACAAGGCTGTGTGGATGCTGTGAGCACACCATGTCTCTGTCTTCCTGATTATTTCTCCATGTTCCTGATTATTTCCCTGGGACTTCTGTCCTTGGTGCAAGAGTGCTTTTTGGGCAGCAGCAAAGCCCGTGCCTCTGAGGGAGCTGGAGATAAGAGTACACATGAGAATGAGCTGGACCTACCGTTTTCTCCATGGAAACACAATTGGCACTCGGCTGTTAGGCCCAGTAAATCCAATTACAGCTGTAGACAGGGGAAAAAAAAAAGAAAGCCAAGCTGGTGTAGATGAAAGTATAACTGTGTGCTTCAGAATTGTGGGGGCTATTTGCTTTTTGCAGTCCCAACTGCATACTGTACCCCTTGTAGGGTGTGCGTGCTGAGTGATGTGTGACTCTGCTGCCCTGTGAAGGCACGGTAGAGCACCCCTGCCTTGCGGTGGCAAACGTTGGTTTCTCCTAGCTCTGATCCTTCCTAGGGCAGTCAAATTTCGGGGCTGGATAGGCAGCCAATGCCGAACACCTAAAGCATGAAGTATTTCTAGAAAGTCACTCTCCAGGCAACAGGCCTCAATCAAAAGAAACTCAGCTCCTGGAGGTGACAACAGGGAGCTCGAAGCCTTCCTTCCAGCCACTCCTTACCCAACAGCCCTCCTGTGGCTTGTGAGAAATTGCTTTTAAATACACATTAGCATTCCTTGCAATTTGGGACACCCTTCTTAAGGACACTTGAACTATGCAGAGAAATGCTGTGAGGTGGGGAAACCACAACCTGAGTTTGAAAAGCCTGGTTACAGCTGGATTTCCAGCCCAAATAGCCATTACGAGCTTTTTCCCTGTGTTTATATAATTCCCCATCCCCACAGGTGATGTGAAAATAACTTCTTGCAGCTGAAAAACAGCAACTGTAGTCTGAATGCAGCACTTTTCCACAAAAACACAGGCAAATTTAGATAAAAAGTTGCCCCAACCTCATCGCTACCCTGGGCATAGCATTTTATGCCACCCAGCCTCCTCCACACAGCCCTGGGTACCATTGCCAGAACCTCCTGCTCCCCAGACCACCACGCCAGGCAGGGGAAAAGCCCTTCATGCTGCCTTTTCCAATTTTCAGGTCATAGGGAGGAATCTGCCAGCAAACCACAGACTTCAAAACTATTTTTTTCTGTCTGTGGAAAGAATTAATTGCTTTAACTGCACGTTGTGGCGGGTACAATTTAGTATCTTTTTAATTGGCATCTCATCTGCACTTTCTGCATTCCCTCATGACCGGTTTGAGGTCTATTTTGCTTGTTTAGTCCCTGGGTGGCAAACCCATGAAGAAGACAGGAGACGTGGATGGCTTTTCCAATGCTGCCACTGACTTTGCTTGACTGGCTTTCAGATGCTTATCCAAAATATGATTTGGTTTCCCATCTGTAAAATGGAGGTTGTTGCTTAATCCCCCTTAAAAACTGCTCTGAGAGCTAGAGGTAGAAACCAGCCAGTGGGCTCTAAGTCAAGTGAGCTTCTATTTTTCAAAGCTATGGCAGATTTTTCTGAGTTCTGTGCTTTGAAATATAGGGAAGTATGGAAATGTTTGATTTTTTTTTTGTTTGGTGGGGGAGGTGGCTTTTAAAAAGCTCTGTAATTTTGGCATGGTGGAAAACATAAAATTAAAATCTTCCCACAACATTTTAGTTTTGTACTGGACCAAATCTTGAAGGAAGCAGTATTGCCATTGGTTATACATGTCAGGCTTTGGCATTTCTCTGTTGTGGAAACCTAGCATCAGGGTTAGATGTAGGGTCTCACCCCAGCTGCGCTGTGCTTTCTCCTCCCAATTATTCCTGACTTGAAAGCAAAGGGTATGTGTCAGGCTCTCTGGGGAGGACATAGTACCCCATGGTGAGACAACTCCCTCTGTGGAGGAGTGCCCTGGCACAGGCAGCTAGGCGTGCTCCTGCATGTTGCTGCATGGAGAGGAATCATACCACCTTCCAGGTGGACTCTCACCTTTCATCCCCAAAACCAAGCCTGACCAGCCCCTCTGGAGAAGTCATCCTGCCCATCTTCACAGCATCAGGCACGTCTTGGCTCTCTCATTCTGTGAATTGAAGGAGAGGTGGACCACCTGCCCCCCCGAATTTCAATGTCTTCTGCAGGTCCTGGGAAGACAGGGCTCCAACCCACAGCTGAGAGCAGCAGCGCATTCATTTCTGGGACAGTTCTGTCCTTCTGTCCTGCCCCGTGGTGGGTCCATGCTGGAATGGGACACCCTGGCACACAGCCACAGGAGGTTCTCCAGTGACGGTAGTGACCCTATGCAGGTAGTTTTGCTTAATGGTATTAAACCAAGAGTGATAACGTTACTTTGGGGATCAAGTGGTGAGCTTTGCATGGCATGACCTGCAGGAACCTCTCGTGCCACGGAAGGACCTGGAATGTCACAGGGATCCAGTGGGCAGGGGGCAGATTTACTGGGGAAGGAGGCTGATGCACTGACAAGGGAACAGCTGGACTGCTCGCAATAAACCCCAGCTGCTCCCAGGTATGCAACCTCTCTGTTTCAGCCCCCATTTAATTTGGCAATACTCTAACTATAATTTTGGGGCCACCTCTGAACAAGCTGAAGTTATTCATCCTCCTCCATCTCCTGTTGCCTAGACCTATGATCAACCCAAGGTCGCACCCAAACATGCAAAAGCCATTCACCCCTTCTCCACCTCCTCTTGCTCAGACCCATCATCAGCCCAGGACCACCTCCAAACACACTGAAGCCATTCCTCTTGCCACCACTTTCTGCAGCCGCTGGTGGAAGTGAGCTCCACAGTTACACACAGCCATTCAGAGGAGGCTGTGTGTCTGTGTCTGCAGGGATGGAAGCAAACACCAAATAACAAATCAGTGAGGCAGCCTTGGGATCTGCTTGCTGATACGTGGGTGGAGGGGAAACGGACAGTGTTCCGAGAAGTTGTTGGCTTGACTATGGTGACAGGGTGGCTTGTCCTCCCCAAAAGGCTGACCCCCCCAAAAGAAGTTGCAGCTGCCTGCCACCCTCTCACTAGAGCAGCCGGGCTTTGGGCATCCAGCTATAGAAAGAAGATGCTGTAAGGGGGAAGTTATAGTGTATATATATATATATGAGTACACATGCATAAATGTAAAAGTATACATAAAAGGTGCTGTTCACCTCCTTGTCAGACCAGCACATGGCAATTTCAGCTATATTAAACAAGCTGCCTGCTTAACTTCTGGGAAGGCAGCATGAATTTCTGGTGGGTTTCTGTTGGAAGGGAGGGCTGATGAACTTTTGATGAACCAGGGCTGGAAGCAGACAGTCGCTCCTATTGAATCAGCATCGTGTAAGGCTGGCCTCATTAATGAATGTCAGCGAGCACGCCTGAATCAGAGGTTTCAGGCCTCTGCTTTTTCTCTTTTAATTGCATTTTCCAGAGTTCACAGGCCAGAGTAAGCAGGGAAATTTGTGATGGGTCAGAAATGGCTGTGGTTTGGAAAGAATTTCAGGCATCCTTCATGTGACCTCCTCCTCCTCCTCCTCCTTGCACACAATTGTTGCTTTTAAAAGAAGCAGCGATAATGGGGGACTGGGTGAGCTGCCTCACAGAAATCTCACCCTCAGCCCTGCCATTTGCAAATCCCTTCTTTGATCTGCAGGCAGGGAACAATCCAGGCCTGAGGGAGACGTCCAGGGGCAGGGGGCCAGCAGCCAGGCATCCCCCCACTCCTTGATGAAGCAGAAGAGCCAGAGCCTGCAGCAGCGATGAGGCATTTTACAGTAGCGGCTCCAGAATTAGTCAGCCACAGCTCCTGTGCCATCTGTGGAGTTTGGAGTTAATCTAGAGCCGAGTCAAGGCTTGCAAGGCCCCAGGAGGGGATGGCGCTTGCTCCCTTAACAGCCTGTTTGAAGACAAGGGGGGAAAAACCCCTTATGCTCCCTTGCTGACTCAGCTGGTCTGGGCAGCTGGCCTAGTTAATCTTAAATAAGCCAATTAAGGCTGCACATCAGGAATGCGTCTCAGCTGAAGGTTTGCTTGAATAAAGGCTGTGAGATTTAGTTAAAAGTGCCCCAAATCTTAGTGGAGTGTTTTTTACCTAGAGGGTCAGTTGTGTTCCCCTCAGCTCTCCCCATGCTGTGAGTAGGCTATGATTTGATTTAATTGAATCAAACCTACCAGGGAGTGAATGGCAGCCCCAAGAGCTAGTGTGTCTGGGACACGGCAATGAAGGGAGCAGCTCAGCTCTGTCAGCTGATGGGTAAGTCGTGATATAGCTCTCATGCCTCAGTTTCCCCATCTGCAAAACCAGTGATGCTCCTGGAAGGCATAGGATATCCCATGGTGTCCTGTGATGTATGTGTGGAAGTGGGGGCACCAGGTTAAATCCAGTGTGCGATTGGGGGGCACACATGATGCATTATCACATTGTATGTGGGCCCAAAGAGCAGGGCTTTTGACCATCCCCCTGTCAGCCTCGTGGTGATTGCTTCATAAAGTGTTTTTAAGTTTCCAGATGAAAAGGTGAGGCAAGGCATCCTCAGCTCTGCGTGACTGTCCTGTGCTTCCTGACATGAGCAGGGTAGGAAGCTTGACCCAGCACGAACAGGCAACTATTATCCTGTAAAACTCCAAACCAAGTTGCTTTCCTCAGGCCTGAGACCTGATGTCAGGGCTGGCTGCAGCTCACCTCTACCTGTGCTTCCCAGGATGCAAAAACCTGCTCTGATTAAACCAGAGAGGCAAGGTGATATGCAGGGGCCCAGATCCCTACTTGGATGTTGTGTTGCAAAATCGAAAGGTGTTTGCAAGGGAGGGAGGGATGGGGATTGCCCCCCCCCCCACTCCCCTTTTTTTTTTTTTAATAATTAATTGTAAGAAGAAAAGCTCCCTTCAAAGAATACCTCCTTGTGAATGTATAGTTCTCTAACCCAGTATTTTATGATCTCAGCCAGAAGCTCATAAAACACATGTTTGGAGAGGGAGAGTTAAAAAAAAGTGTAAAAGAGGCACCGGCAAGTCTCAACTGCAAAGATGGAGCAAGGTTTCCTGAGGCAAGCGTTCCTGTAGAGGGAGCTGGACCGGTATGGGAGGGGAGGGTGCTTCTATGGGATATCTGGTGCTTGGGCTCTTCTCCATGTTGGTGGGTCAGGAGGCTTGGCAGTGATGGCCTCAGTGGAGGGGCATCCTACCAAAGGGTGGGGAGAGATGATGAGCTTTACTTCCCCCACTGGAGAAATCTTCATCCAAGGGAAGAGGTCTCGGGGGGTCTGTGAGGGGATTGCCTGGCTAGTAGAGGGAGCAACTCACTTGGAGAGGGTGTGGGTCTGGGGGCTGTGAGTGCAAATGGTGTAGTGAGGTGGGGAGGTGTGTTTGAAAAACTCAGAGCTTGGCATTTCTTCAGGGACACGGAAAAATTGATTTGGTTTCTGACCCCTTTCTAGCTCCAGAAGGACAAAGGGAGCATGATGCCCAGCAGAAGGCATTCTCCTGCATGGGGACAGGACAGACACTGCTCCTTAAAGACACTGAGGGCTAGAATGGCAGGGCAGTGCACACCTTAAAAACCCCAGGGAAAAGCTTAAAATCCAGTATTTTTTCTCCTTCCTGCAGCCTCAGCTTCTATTTGTGGGAGGGGGAGTTATTTTTTAGAATATATTTATTTTTTCCTTTTACCCTCGTTCTCCCCAAAGAATACACTGTAGTTAAGGAGAGGTTTTTACATGCTCTGGCTTAGCAGCCTCAGAACACCTTCCCATTTCGTGGTGCTGGACAGGAACAGGTTTTGCTCTGCAAAAGACACCTTGGTGGGTCTGGTCTCTTAGAGATGCCCTGGCTGTGCAACTCCTGGGAGCTTGAACACCAAAGCAGTGGTTTTCCACCACCTAGATAAAATCAGGGCTCCTTTCAGGCACGTTAAAGCCAGGGAGGAACATCAGTATGATCCTCTTCCCTTTAGCCTAGCATGGCTGATTTTCCTGTGTCCATCCTGTCACACTTCTGTGCTGGATTTGAGTCCCATAGTTCACCCCATAAAAGCAGGTATGCTGTAACCAAATCCCCTCCCAGTTCACCTGTGCCCTTTGGGGTGCTTCCTCCCTTTACAGTTCCTGGGCTTTTCACACATTCTCAGTGTATCTTTCAAATCACAGTCCTCAGCACCCAGAGCCATCAGTGTGGGCTGGATAAAATCGAGTCCTGCTGTTGTTGGTGATGGGCATCCTGTAGCATGTTAGGGGCTTGTCCATCCTTTTGCAGCTGGGAGCTTGGAGTTCCTTGTCTGCTCTGACCAGCTAGGGAGAGGTCTAATGTGTGCTTGGGACCTCTGCCCTGGAATGGGGAGGCTATGGGCAACTGATCCCCTAGAGCTGGCAGTGGGGAGAGGTGGCAGGCAAAGCTATGGGTGGCACCAGCACTCCAGAGTGCTCTTAGGGACAACATCTTTGCATGGCCTTAAAGGGGCATTAAGGACCCTCCTCTGATGTAGCAGTATGTCTTGCTTTTGCTTCTTTTTTTAAAAAAACCCCAAACCTCCTAATGGGTTTAACGATGTGCAAGGGTGACTCTTTCACAATTTGTGCTTTGGAAATGGGGAGAGTGTAATACTTCCCCTGCACTTGCTGAAATTCACTCAGTTTTTCCAAACAAGAAATCTGCCTCCTGGCCAAGGGCCAGAATGGAAAATTAAAAAGAATAAATATTTCTGAGTGTGTGTGTGTGGGTTTGGTTTTGTGTTTGGTTTTGGAGGGAAGCGTGTGTTTTGTGGGGTTTTTTGGAGGGTTGTGATTTTTTTTTTTAATTTACTAGGTTTTTTTTTAATTGGTAGAGGGTGGCTGCCTTTTCCCTCTGACTCCTTGCAGTGCTGCCATGGGATGTACCTGTTTTGAGAGGCACGAGCTGATATGATTCTCCTTGGTTTCCTCCCCAGTTTCAACTCTGGGGCTGTGAAGGAAACCCCAGGGGAGGACAGCCCATGTAATACCTGCCCTGCACACGCTGGGTAGGTGAGCTTGGGAGCAGCAGTGTGGCTGGGCAGGGCTGTGGCAGATGCCACCTGGGCACTTCCATGCCTGTATGCTGATGTGCACACGTATGGAACCACACAGATGAGCATTCTTTCCTCCACCACACCAAGACACATTTAGGAAGGAAGAAACTTGCTTTTATAGGCTTTATCTCCTCCTTTATCCATGTGTGGCCTCAGAAATAGTAATTATTGAGTGAAAGCTGTTGGGAAATGGCCAGGTGAGTCCATGCATTTGGTGGTAGCCTCATTTCCCCTGCATCCTTCCAGCCCTGCATTTTAGAGAGGTAAGAGACTTATTACAAGGCAGTGCTGTGGGGAAAGAAAACCTTCCTTAGAGGAACACGGTCGATGATCTAGGAAAGCCTTGAGTAATGGAGCTTTTTGTGGGCTAACAGAATAAAACTGCTCCACAGAAATGTTATCGTTGGGAACGTAAGCTGAAAAAGGAATGCTTCATGTGAAATAGGGGATGTGCCTTTATTACATATGAATCAGTGCTATGCAAAGTGGGAGAAGGGAAGATCAGCACCCCAGAACTGCCCCTAAGCATGGAAAAGATAAAACACTTTTTAATTAAAGACCTCAGTGGGAGGTAGTAAGGAGGGTGAGATAGACTTGGGAAAACCACAGGATGGGGAGTCCCCAGGGCTAAGGAGAAAGCCATGTTAGAAGCCTGGATGATTGCTGATAGAGGGCAGAATTTCCCATGCCTTTCCATGCAAGCCGAAACAAATCTCTTCCCTTCTCTGCACCTACGCTATCTCATCTAGGAGCATGAGAAAAGAAACTGCTGCTGAAAAGGAGCTTTGTGGGCTAAATCTGCAGTTTACTGGGAGCTACTGCTTCAGAGGAGGCTTAGTGGAAGAGATTTGGGAGGGTGGAATCTGTGACCTAGTAAATTTATTTTTTTTTCTCTTGAGGAGAAGTTATTCCAGTCCATTAGGTAGTGATTCACAGGTGGCAGAACTAGTGTCCTAACTCACTAAGGGCTTCTGAAACCACCCTCCAACTTCTGCCCTGATGTTCTTACTGGCTGAGGTGAAGCAGGAGAAGTAAGAGGTTTGGCTTTTGTGACAACTTTGCTTTTTCTCTGCTTTGCTGGAGACATCATGGTAGTGCTGCTGTTACCCAGTGGTGCATGCAAGCCATGGGCCCAGGGGACTGACAGGGCCAAAAAGCTACATATGCCTGTATATCGTGTCTGAGCTGTTCCCACCTCTGACAGTCCCCTGAGGTACCTTATGGCTGTATTTGGACTGGGACTTTCTGTCACACACTATATTTAGGCTGTGGATTTGCATTGTCTTAATGAGCAGGTGACTTGCTTGTCACACCAAGCACTCACCTCCTGTGGGCTGTCTCTGTGTTGTGTGGTCAAGGATGCTGCAACAGGGGAGAAAATATGGACACCTAGGTAAAAACCTGCTTGGCTTCTATTTAGAAGAAAGGCCTTCCCTTATTTTTTAAAAATAAAAAAAAAATGTAAAAAGAGGGGGAAAAAAATAAAGAAAACCCTCAAACCTTTATCACAGGTAGGACATCCACATGTCCAAACCCTTTGGCAGGCTGTGGATACCTTATATGGCTGTAACTCACTTGGGGGTCCCTGTGGCATTTTGCTGCTTTGTGGTAGCACAAACACAATGGCACCAGGCAGGTTTGGGGCTGTCAGGTATGTGGGGAGATCCCTGACTGCCAGGACTACCCTTTTCCTGCACACTCATAGCTTGGACTGCTTTGTGGGGTTTACTGCTAAAATAAAACGGTCTGAGTGACAAAAGAGAAAAACTGGTCACCAACAACTCACAGAAATATGCTAAAAATACATGGCTATTGTTCCTTTCTGTATGACCCAGCTGGGGCAAGTTGTTTTATAGAGGCAGTGGTAAGATAAACAAACAATTCCAGCATGCAATGGAGAAGGCTGCAGTCCAATTTCTTTCAGCTGCCTGAATTTGACTCCTGGATCCTCCTTTGCCATCAGGCTCCCCCCTCTCCAGGTCCCTTTCAGAGCCAGAGAGCTGGGAAAGCTGGCTGAGGATGTCCCTGTTGAATGCAGGGCTGGGATACCATGTGTAAGGGATGTGCTGGTGTGCTCAGGCCATGATGCTTCTCTCCAGGTCACTGATTCAGCTGTGGGTCATCATGACTCATTGCAATGCTGGCTTGCCCTGTGGCACAGCCTTGGGAGCAGGAAGCTGCTGTGGATGGGAAGTCCCACTGATGGCTGTCACTTATCTGGATGTGGTCCTGCCACACAGCACCTGGATGTCCACCAGTGCTGCTGGCAATGTCTGATGAGACCTTCATGTGAAGCGATCCCGCTGACTACAGCCTCTATGGCTTCAATTTTCTGGGCTAATGAGGATCTTCCTGCACAGCCCAAGCTGAGCCACTCTTTTCTTTCCACCTTCCAGTGTGGCTGTCGCCTTCCATAGCACTTTAACCCTGTCACCTCTAGCTTGGTCTTTCTGAGCACAGGGAGGAAGCATAGCATGCATGAAAGTAAAAAAACAAACCCCAAGCAAAGTATGTTGCAGGTGGCCTGAAACTGGCATCAGGATACAAATCACTCTTTTGGAGGAAAGAAGATCCTTTTAGCAGCAGGTTGACCCAGAACAGCTCATTTCAGGTTCGGTGGTGGGTTTCTCCAGTACTATCTGACCTACTGACTCTGCTGAGAGGGGACACTGGTTCCTCTTGCAATCACACATGCTTGCATTCCTATGTGTTTCCTAAATCGCAGCAAGTGACTTAGAGCCTCACATGGCCTTGATTTGCCATCCCACCCCCCCTTTATACAAAATAAAATATGGACTGAGGCTTCCCAGTAACCAGCTCTGCAGCTGGAGTCAATCAGCCCAGCTCTTTGGGTTTCTGTGGAGCTACCCCCTTACACAGCAGAAATGGTGTGACCACTCACAGGGGAGGAGTCCCTCTAACACCTGCCCCTGTATCAGGCCCTGCACAAGAACCCCACCAGCAGTATTTAATTCTGCAAGCAAGGTGCCCAGCTGCTGCTTTGCTTTTCTGGCAAGTTGCTTGTCCTGAGCAGCACAGGAATGGGATGAGAAGGAGCAGCACATCTGTCTCAGGGCTGTCCCAGTGCCGCTTGGCTGCATTTAGGCTGGTTGATGGCTGGGAGGCACTGGAGGGAATTAGGCTGCCTCAGCAGTTCTGGTCTCAGTGTTTTCTCTCTGATGGTTGTTTGCCAGCCAGGGAGATAAAGCCAGTGTGAATGTTTTCTTGGGGTGATGGGGAGAGGGGTCTGTGCAATAACCTCAGACCCAAGCACCCCTTCAGCTCCAGGCACATCTGTGACTGAGCCTGGAGCTGGAGTTTGGTCAGTGATTTCCTGGAGGGCTGCACCACAGCAGCCTGGCCAGACCATGGCCCAGCTTTGCTGCTGAAGAAGCTGTTCTTGAGCTTGGTTTAAACCAGTGAATTCAGGGTGCAGGCTGCCTAGGGGTGTGCTCATGCATCCTGTTGGGTTTGGATGGGAGCACCCAGGATTTGGAAGGTGTACCTAATACAAACTGAAGCTCACAGATGTTTGTAAATCCATACTGTTGCTTTTGTTTTGTCACATGAAAAAGACCTTGGTATTCTCAGGTTTTTTTAATAACAAAGTTTGCTGCTCCAGTAGGTTGGCAGTCTGCATACCACGGCTGAGCTGCTGGGCAAGAGGTACCCAACCCCTCCAGCGCAGCCTGAGCCTTCGTCACGCAGCACTCTTGCTGATTTGATAATTTCCAACACATTTCAGCTCTTCCTAAAGACTGACATGTGACTCCTTTCTAATGGCATGTGGAGTGCTATCACCTTCCACCATAGCTTTGGACACCTGTAGGGTTTTGTGCTGTCACCCAGTTGCTGGTTAGATTAGCATGATGCAAGGTTGAGGTTAGTGTAGGGCTGGGAATGTCCCTCATGCTCTCTATCTGAGGACCCCCCTCAGCCTCCTGCTCCAGTCCACCCCTGCTAGGGCTTGCAAGCACAAGGTGGACTTGGTGAGCAGGTCATCGGATGGGTGAAAGTAGGGGAGAAGCCATCATCCTGACAGGGTGCCTGGGTGTCTCAGGCAGCACTAGCACCTCAGGGAAGGAAGCTGATGGGTCTGTGTTCCTCCAGCTTGTGGGGAATAAAGATCTGTTTCCATTAAGCTCCATTATGGTGGAACTGATGTGAAACTGAGACTAAATTCTTCACCAAAAGGTATGGAAAGCAGCTGCCTTTGCTCAGCGTTTGATCCCTGCCTTTCTCCTGCCTCTGCCTATCCAGTCCTGTCACTGAGCACCTGGAAAGAGCTGACTAATGAAGAGGTGATGATGTTCATCAACTTCTGCATTATGCAGCACATGGCTAAAAATAGCCAAGGTTGCAGGTCCAGGCCCAGCTCTGCTGGGACAGATTTGCAGGGCAGAGTTAAGAACTGATTTGTTCCCTGGTGCCATGGCAACAGATCTCAAAATGAGAGTGGCAGGATGGTGGCAACATGGCAATGCTCCACTGGCAAACAGGATGATCTTGGAGAAGTGGGCAGCAGTAAGGTGGACCACAGTTCTCACCAGCTGCTTGCAGGAGTCCCTCCTGCAGCCCCTTAACTCAGCCAGCAGCCACTGGGAAGAAAAGGTTTGTGGAAAAGGAAGGACTGAGATAAGGACAGTGAGTTTTGTTGCATTTGTGTTTAGGTGGCAAAGATAATGGTAATCTAGAAATTACCAGGAAAGGTGATATGGGAAAAATTACAGCAGAGAGGTGAGCTGTATTTGTGTTTTGTAGGTGTAGAAGTGCCAGCACTTCTGTCTTTCAGGAGTTTTCCCTGTTCTGCTCGTTTCCAGGTTAGCAATATCCTGGCTGTTAGATGTAATGCTCTGGGTTTGTGCTGGAGGTTGCTTCAAGCAGGACAAAGTTTCACTAGGAGATGGAGCTGACCAAAAGTGTTATAGATGCTGTCCAAAGCAAAGAGAGCAAAGGTCCATCCTCAGCTTCTTGGTGATAGCTGTCTTAACATGTTGCCACTCTGCTGCATGTCACATTTGTCACACAGTCTCTATGGGTAAAGCTTTCCTGTTGAATGGGAGGAAAAGAAGATGGGAACTGAGCTGAGACAACTCAAGTACTCTTTAAATGGTTTTTTTGGCAAAGGGTTGATGTGGAGGAGGTTTGTTGTTCTTTGTGACCTTTGTGTGTTTAAGTGACCTTAGGAGAAAAAAAAAAATCAATCAGGGTTGGTTGGTCGGTTGGCTCTCTGGTGAGCAGGATGTCTTTTGGGAGAAGTGGCTCATAGTGTTTCCATGAGTAGCTCGGTGAGCAGATAACAACCTCCAGAAGGGCAGTCAGAGCTGGACTAGCTACTCTTTGCACATACGCAGCCCACAGCTTGGCCTGGGCTGACCCCCATCAGCTCAGCACTGCAGTACAGCTGGCACCTCTAGCCCCAGGACCTCAAGGAAAAACTTTGGTGAGCAGTAGGTGACACTTCCTTCCTGTGGCCATACTGCAGGGGGTTGCACCTTACCATAACCTGGTGAGTGTAGTTGGCCTCATGCTCCCAGGTACAACAGCCTGCACAATCTCTTATGAAAAGGCTCATTGGTCCATTTATCAAGGTAAGTCAGTCTCTTCCCTAAAGAAAACAATAGGACTTTAAAAACCTCAATAGAAAATGAGTAGAAGAGACAGCAGTGAACCACCTCCCCCCAGGAAGGATGACCAGAAGTGTGAGACTGCGAACAGGAGCAGTGTGCTGCTTTCCACAAACACAGGGTCTGCTGCATCAAACCAAATGAGAGGATAGTTTTATTTTATTTCTTCTCACTTTAAAATATCCTGGGAGAGAAATCTTGAGGTGTCTCACTGCATGTGATATGGAAGAAAACCAGTGAGTTTTGAGGTCTGGTGTGCCACATTGGTAATTTTCCAAAGCCAAAACCTGATAAACTAACATCTGCAGCTGGATGTAGTGTTCTCAAATTTATTTCTGCCTGGAATCTAGGAATTTAGTTTGGCCTATCGTAAGAGAGGAGATCCTCTACTGAACTTCAGGGATGGTCATACCTGGGAACTAGATTTCAGCCCAGTCCTTTTTTCACATCTCTGGACAGGACAAGTGTATAAATTCTGGACTCTGAGAAGAAAAAGCAGAAGCTTCCACACTGGGGTGATTTATTCTGTGTAACACACTTAACTGAAGTCAGCCAGCTTTCTGCTTTAGTTGCAACCATGACCTGCTGCCTCCCTCTCAGGAGCAGGTAGCTCCATCCATCATCCATGTTGTTCCTGCATGGCCGGTGCCACTGCTCCTTCTCCTTTGGCTGCTGTGTGCCTGGGAAGTACATGTGGGAGAGGTGTTGTGCTCCTTCTGTGGAGGTCAGAGCAATGCAGAGGTGACCACTGCCAAGGTGTGAGGCTACCAGGGCTGAACGCTCCAAAGTCACAAGGCTGTGAGAAATCAAGCAGTACTAGACCATTCCAGCCTAGTACAACTATCTACTATGAAACCACGAAAGAGCATGAACCACAAAGATGGAAAGGCTGGAGCCAGTTCCTGTGGTACCCTGTGCAAATACATTCCTTCCCCAAGCAGCAAAAAAATAACCCATCTCTTCCACCCCCTCTGACAAACTGCAATTATTTTTATAAGCAAATACCAAAAGCAAGTAAAAATATTTTGGAGGTCCTGAAATGTTGATTCACTTCATGTTCCAGCCATAAAGGAAATAAAAGGCTAGAGATCAAAACTGTTTTCAAGGCCCTGTCTAAAATGGGAAAAGAAATCATGGCAACTCAAATGTGTTTATCTAAACTTTGGCTCTAGTTTTGGGTTTATGTCTGGCTACCATGTTATGTTATGGGTATAATTTCTGTCAGCATTGCAAGCATGGCTGCTGTTCACTTCCTACTGGCTAAGGCCTTTTGTTCAACCTTGACAAGACAAAGAGAGAGGCCTGACCTAGGTTTGCCAGATAAAGGAAGCCTCTCAGGCTTTTCAGACCTGAGGTCTGCAAGGTGCTGCCATGTGTTTGGGTGTTTGAGCTGGGTTTGACATTTGAACTCTCTTGTTGGCTGTATCTGTTCCTGAAGGCAGACACCCCTCTGCATCCACAGACCACGGGGATACGAAATAGCTGTTGGAAGCTGAGTCCCTCTGGAGCAGCCTGGCTGCACCCACAGCTGCATAGCTCTCGGTTTAGGTCTTTCCTGGGCCACAAGTTATGGCCTTGACACATTGTTGGGTGTTTTCCTGTGAGGTTTTTTCCATCTTTTTTTTTTCTTTCCCTTTTTTTCTTTTCCCCTTTCCATTTTCCTCTTTCTCCAAAAAGCCTGAAGAAATGCGTGTGTGGGTGTTGTAAGCAGACAGGCTGGCGCTTTCATAGCGTGATGCTTATGGTATGTGTTGCATGCTCTGGGTTACTGTGTGTAAATATTCAGAAGAGGTTAGTGGGGAAGGTCCCAGAGGAGCACTGAAGGACTGTTCCAGGAGAAGGGACCAAAACTGTGGCCTTCCGCACCTACACTGCTTGCCTCCTGGAAGGTGTGGGGTCACAGTCCCTTCAGCTGCACTTGTTTTTTCCTTCTGGAAGGAAGTACTTTGAGCAAACAAGGAACAGGGTACCCAGAGAGGTGGTTGTTGCCTCATCCCTGGAAACATTCAAGGTCAGGTTAGACAGGGCTCTGATCAACTTGATCCAGTTGAAGACATCCCTGCTCATTGCAGGGGGGTTGGGCTAGGCGACCTGTAAAGGTCCCTTCCAACCCAAGGCTCTTCTGTGAGTCTATGAGCATGGGGTATGGATGATCGCATATTTAGGGCCTGGGAGACAGGTAGGAAACTAAGCTAACTGTCGGTGTAGACAGACTTATTTACATTTTAAGCTAGACTTATGGGTTTCCAACAAAAGGGGACAAAAATTGGATCAGTTTTCTGGGTTTGGTGTCCACACTGGAAGAATTCAGCAAGAGGAAAGGAGGAGGAAGTGACTTACTCCTCCTGAAAAGGCAGTGAGATGAAATACAGCGTGAAGTTCAGTAGTGGTAAATATAGCTAAATCAATTGAGTTTAGCTCACATCCTGAGAGCCATAAATGTACACAGGTGAAATTTTATGAGCTTTTAAAAAGAACTTTATGAGCTTAGAGGGAAAAGCAGTATAATTTGAAACTAGCAATGGAAAAATAATGTAATATGGATTGTGGCATACCTAGAAAAACCTGTTAACCTACAGAAGGACCATAACACATAAGCGAGTAGAGGAGGCCTAGGGATCTCTTTTATTCTTCTCCAGGACCTTGATCCAATCCACTTTTGAAGCTGTAGTGCTCACTGAGATTGCTCTCTGGGTAGTCCAAGAGTCTAAAGAACTCATGTGCCAGTGCCTCAAAGGGAAGGAGTGAGAAAGAGGAAACTTGCAAGTTTGGTAGTTCTCCATCATTCCCCTCTCTGGCTTTCCTCCTGGGGAACAGATACTGCTGCTCTGTGCACCTGATAAGAAGCAATGTTACGAGACATTTAAAGATGCCCGGTCCCATCTAGTTGGTGTAAGAAGGGTGGCCTGTAGCCTCACCTGAGACATTTGAATACCAAAATATGCTGTCTCCAGAAGGTCATTTTTATGAGTAAATTAAGTGCCTTTAAGAGCAGAGGACTGATAGCAGCAGAGGAAGGCTCAGAGTGGTGCAGACTGCCTCATGTAACTGGCATTTAAGAGACCAAGACAGATGTTGCCTTGACCACTGACCCCTCCTGAGCTCCCGATGAGCTCTCTTAATGCACAGAAGCTGTAAGTGGTATCTCCTGTCCAATGCTGCCTTTCAACAGAGACTGACAGTTCCTCCGGATTGCAAGTTAGGCTGAGGAAGTTTTTTGGAGAGGGGAGCTTGCTTGTGGCTTAGCTCAGTGACAGGTTAGTCAGCTGTGCCATCAGCTTCCCTTCAGCCAGAGGCCATGGTGAGATGGGGCTGAGAGCCATTCCTGATAATTGCCAAGCTGACTGACCAGGTTTAAGTAACATCATTTCAACAAGTTCAAATAACCCAATGTTATGGGTGAGCAGGATGGTATGTGAGTGGGTTGCTTTAATTTAATGAGGTCCTGACAGCGTTTCCTTGGGCCTCTTACTCTTTTGAGTGTGGTAAGACAGGCTGTAAGACAGGGGAGTTGCACATCAAAGGAGAAGTCTTTCTGACTAACCAAGCCAGTCTGGTTCAAAATCAGACATTTAGGAGTGAATTTTCAGCAGTCAGCTAGATCTAGAGCAGCAATTAGGGCAAGAACCTATTGTGGACCTCTTACCACAGGCAAGAATTTATGCTAGAACAGGAGTAGCCATCCAGCACCGCATTTGAGACACAGTCTTCTGAAGTAAAGGCTTTATTCTAAATAAAACATTTCCCCCAAGTCACTAATCAGATCTGGCTTTGACAGAATAGTTATCAACAGAATCCTCGTATGGTGCTAATATCTGAGCTTTGCCTTCCTCGGTTCTGTTTGGTTATATATATAAATTTAAAGCTCCTCTTGTTAATGCACCAAGTATGTGTAAGCAATTAACAGAAGATTGTGTTTGATTATGACTTACAAAAAAGTCCCCAGAGAAGTTAGTGTTCATTACTCAGTGAGCAGTCCTTTCAGCCATGAATGGTGACCTTGGAAGAAAGTCCCAGAGACCACAGAATTAATTGAAAAAGTTTTAATAAAGGCTGGTGCATGGAAAAAAAATATCCATATGACTAGTGCATTGTTTGCTGGTGACGGTACGTTTGGCAGATACCTATCCCGTTACAAATTCAGATTCTGAGTTCATTGCTGAGCTGTGCTTTCAGGCTAGATTTGATGACACACTAGAGAAAGGCAGCTTTGGAAAATGGTCCTTGATAGGTCCTAGAAGATGTTTTGCAGACAAACAGAAGTATAGGATTGGTTAATGGGATTCTGTTGTATTTAGCCAGGTACTTTCTTGGAATAGCATTTTTCCATGGCATCATAGTTACAGAAGCAGTTGTGAACACATTCATTAACTCATGTGGCCAGAAGGAGTTTTCTTAATGAAGAAAAAAAAATAAATCCTTACGCCCTGATTCTGTTTGCTGTTGTTCCTTCAGCCATATTTTCCTGTTTGTGGCTGCTCTGATAACTCTCTGAATCTTGAATTCATTGATAAAAAGGGGAGGGCGGAGGAAAGATGTGAGAGTGGTCAAAATTTCCTATGCACTCATGGCTAAGTTTCAGGCAGGGCTTTGAGATCCTTAGGTAATGCTACGGTGGTACAGAAGGCTAGCACACACACATGGTGTACATGGGGTATCTTTCCACTGTACCAGCAAATCAAGGGATGTGTGAATTTTCCCAAAGTGTCATTATGCCCACTGAAAATAAAGATTGAAAGGAGCCTCATAACTTCTCTTTCTCTGTATCAGGCTATGTTGAAGGGACCGCAGTGTTATTTCTCCTTGTGAAAGGAGAAATTAAGCAGTTACCTCAATAGATGTTCAGAGATCTGGCCTCTGTAATTATTGGACGGTGTCTTCTTGAAATGTGTGGACCATGGCTGTGGGGAACCCCAGGCAGTCATAGAGATCCTGAGGTTTTAATCAAAGCCCACTGAAGTCTTTAGGATTCTTGGTACTGACTTGGATGGGGTTTAGATTGAGCTCTTGAAATTCCACAAGTTTAGGTACATAGGCATGTGTAACAAGTTGTTTCTCAAAAGCTCATTCTGTCATCAAGAGGGAAAAAAAGCACTGCAGATGCTCAAGATGCACAATCCAAGCAGGGTGTTGGGTTGGTTTTTTTTTTCTTTTGATCAGAGAAAAGCACATTTTTCTCAAAAATACTGAAACATTGAGGGTTTTATCAACTTGAAGCAAAGCTGTCCCCACTTCCCCATCTGTCTTCTCATTGAAAATGACTCTTTTTCTTACTATTTGAGGTAAAATGAGATGTACTGTTAGCACAGTGCAGGAAGATTTACTCCAAAGGGTATAAAACCCTTAAAAACGTGGAACAGACTAGAAGCTAGCATATAACCAGCAAATAACCAGCCTGCTCCTATAATGTGGGTTCGAAGTTACTCTCTGGTTGGGCTTTTACGCTTATTTTTGTTAACAGTCTCCTCAAACAACACCGATGGGCTACAGAGGAGCCAAAATATCCTGCCTGAACATCTGTGAACTTTGGATTTGGAAGCAAATCCTGGCATTGGTGCCAGCTCTCTGTTGGTGTGAATGATGAGAACGCAGTTGTGTCTAGGTTGGTTTCCAGGGGCTCGGGTCCGAGCCCGATGCTGAATTTTGCCCTTTAGGAAAGGCCACCTCTTCCCTGCCATCCCACCACGCGCCAGGCGGCGGGACAAGCCAGGAGACAGGGACAGAGTGTCACACAGCTCAATGAAGAGTGTTAATATGAGTAATTATTGCAGTATGTCACTGTGCTATTTTAAGGCTGCTCGCTGCATGCCAAAGAGTGCTCTGGGCAGGGTTTTCATTACAAAATCCTGCCAAAGCACTTCCTGAGGGGATCGTGATAAATATAGATAGTGGAGAGCCGGTCTGAATCCATTGCAGTGAATAGCAGCAGTGCACATGCCTTAAGGTCCTCAAGGCTCATAAAGCAAAAGATACTTGAGTTGGCTGAGGTCCCTGAATAATTTGGCTGACTCTGGTGAGGGATTTTCAGGTAGCCTTTTGATATGGTATATAAGACACACTGGGGAATTGGCTCCCAGGTCTCCCTACGAGTGCTGTGGGGGTCACTTTTATTTCTGGCCCTTGATTAATCATTATGGATACCTGTCAGATGTGTTAGGCCAAGCGCTTTTCTCCTTTGTCACACAGCTCCATTGTTGACCATCTGTATAACATTGCTCTTTGCGTCATGTCATGGCAGAAAATTAAAGAATAAAGGAAAAATGTCTGGCTGGTTTTAAACTCTCCCTTTATAGCAGCACAATTCCCAGTTGCACATGTACACGAGCAGCCCTGCTGCTAGTTTTGCAGTTTTATGTTCTCCTCACTGTCTCCAGGGATGACAGAGGTGCCTCACCCAGCTGTCGCATCTGCAGTGTTGTCTAAGGACTACTGGGTGACCCTGACCATGTCCCAAGGCTGCCAGACCTTGACTTTCTATTTAGGTAGTGCAAAGTAATGACTGCATTGAAGTCTCTGTACATGGAGGCCTGAGAAGGGTCACTTCCCCTGCACCAGTTGGTCTGGTAGCCCTGATGCTGCTGCAGTGGGGACCACTGTAAGCCAGAGACCCCACATGTGCAGCAAAGCCTGTGATGGCTTGTGCTTCCCTGAGAAGAGTGGCAGCACTTCTGAAGCAAAATGGCATGCTGTGTGGGATGGTCATGCATTCCATAAAAGCTGATTTTCATCATCAGTCTTGCTGGGCAACACTCAAAGGTGCCAGGTGTTTCATGTTTCTGTGGGTTAGCAGAGTTTGGGGGTAGAAGTGGTGTGGTGGGAGCGGAGACATGATGGAATGCACTACTTCTGCTTGGAAACACATAGTTCCTCTTTCAGGCTCAGTCTCTAGGGCCTGGTCTAACTTGTTTCCCTATGTCACTGTTAAGTTGTGGGCTGTTGCCAGAGCGTGAGATCGGTGTTCTGTGCATCTGTCCTGGGTTTCTGCTCCTGATTCACAGCAACATATCCTCTGCTGAGCCCTCTCCTGCTCCAGTGACTGAGCCTGTTGTGGTGTTTAAGTTGAGGAGATCTTATACATTTCTTAAGTTGAATACTGATTTACTTTGAAACTTGTCTCATCTCTTCACAGAAGAGTCCAACAAACATAATGTTCCTGCAAGCGAGGCCTCTGAGTTCTCTCCCCGTCCTGGCCTCGTAAGTGACTTCATCTCCTCTCCCAGCAGAAACTAAGGAGCTTGCTCAACAGATGAAGTCATGAGGAGCAGTGGGGAAAGCTAATGAAGGGGACAGGCTTCTTTCTGGTGCATGTCTTCTCCCTGTCCCCACCAGGCCTGTGTTTCATCCCCTCTGCACTGTGCTGGGCTCTTGCCTGCAGTACGCACAGGGAAAGGAAATGTAGCAGCAGGCTAAAACTTCCCATAGCTTCCAACAAGTGCGTCACGTTTTTCATATGCTTTTCCAGAAAATACCTGTGTGCTTTGAAAATAATACTGCCACAATGGCTCTAAATGTTTGAGGAGAAGTAAAATGCCAATCACCTCACTGAAAGAGGTGATTGTGCATCAGTAGCAAATTAACTTTGGTCCCTGTAGACCTCGTAGCTCTATGGGAGGAAAGACACGAACTTCATAGTAATTTTCAGTTCTTTTTCCTTAAGGGATAAGGCTATCATGAATTAAAAACTGCCTGTACTGGATGAGGGGCGTGTGCATGTAAGTCCCCATTGATGCTTATTATTTATTTTATTATTCATGACCAGAAGTCTGTATCAAAGCTAAAGCCTGTTGTCTTGGCTCCTGTATAATTCCATGGGTAAAAAAGCCCATCCAAACAAAAAACCCCAACCCAACAAGAAATCAACCCGAAACGGTATTGTTGAAGTACAAGAGATGCTAATTTGCTCCTAAGTTTGTTACTGGGCAATGCAGACAAAGTATCTAGTAGTAAGACTGAACAATAATGCAGGAAAGGGTGTTGTAGCAAGGGTGTTCTCAGCTTCTGCATTGCTTTGGTTGTGAAGCATAACAAGCTACTTTGCAAGAAGGAAAATGTCTACCCCAGCAGTTTTTCTCCTCTGCAAAGAACTCCCTGTACCTGCCAGGAGAGCTGGATCAGTTGACTGCTACCTACTCTATTTAATCATCTGTTTTTGTGAGTGCTGAGAGCTGGAAAACAGGAATAACAACATGTTTAGAGGTCTGATCCTTTCTCATGACCCACAAAGACTGTTTCCACCGCTCATTCCAAAGGGAGAGTTGCAGGTAGCGGAAGTGGAAAAAGTTATGAGGAAAGATAGCTGTGAAGGTTTGGTTTGGACATGTTCAACCAAGCTAAAAACAACAATTATTTCCACTTCCCACCCTCATTGTCCCAAACAGCAAACTGACCAGCAGTTGCATCTGTAGATACGCTTTTGATGTACTTCTCTGTAATATGCATTAGACAAGTTGGGTGGGAAGGGAAGACACGGGGTTCCTGCATTTTTTCTACCCTAACCCTCTCCTGTTATCTTAGCTCCTTTCTCCTCTCCTTGACTCTTCTGCACTGTGCTTCAAAGGACCTGTTGAAAAAATGCTGAGTTATTCCAAGCCCCAGAAGTTACCACCTCTTAGCTACAACTATGAAAAACAAGACCAGCCACGGCAGAGAACCTGCAGCAAAGCAAATGCTGCCAGAGTAGTTCATGGGACCTGTTATGCTAGTGTTGTTCCTATTTCACTTCCATTTTACCCCTTGGTTTCACACAACTGATGTGGAGGTGGACCAGGCCTCAGACACAGAGAACTGGTTTTGGCGAGAAACCCTGACAGTCACCACAGAATCCTCGTGACCTTCAGACTTGTGTAGCTGCTAGGCCTATAGCCATCTGTGACTGAGGAGAAAAGCTGCTTGGATAGAGAATTCCAATCAGTGACCTCACCAGGACAAAATTCATATTTTGTGGGGGGAAAAACCAACACAGCTAACATAACTAAGAGCTGTAATTGGTAAGCACAACCTTGAACTGCGACCAAATGGGAATTGGAAAAACGTGGAAGTTGTGAATTAATGTCACATTCTTGCCTTATGCAAAATTTACTATTGTCCCTAGAGACTGGTGATTTGTCTTTACTTCTAAAGCAGCAGATCTCAGAGCTGCATTTTTAAATGTTTTGATTTGTAGAGCCTACAGCTTTCCCAGCAGCACCGCTCCCAGTGAATCCAAGCCTCCTGCCAGCATACCCACTTCTCTTGTGTCCTTGCTGGACCCCCTGGAGCTCTTTCAAGACCCTTGAGGACCTACAAGCAACAGGGTGGACACCTCTGTCCCCCAGCTCTGAAACAGAATCCCAGTACAAGGTCTCTTTTGTAACCTGAATAGATTGAATTATATTTGAGCTTTGGATTATATTGGAGAAGGTGGTGCTCTGCCTCCATCATCACCTGCCTAGCAGAGCAATATATTGCTTAAGAGCAAGAAGTAGGGAAGCAACAGCTGCTGTCATGGCTCAGCATCCTGAAAACTCCTTGGGGGCAAAAAGCTCCTCCCCAAGCAGAGTACAAACTATGTTTGAAATGCCTTTTTTTTTTCTTTTTTAATTAAAAAATACCGTTCTGATCTGCCTTTGCCACAGCACAGATTCTTTACAGGCTGAGTGGTTTCTATCCAACTGAAACATGTGTTCAACACTGAGAACGTCCCCTGCCAGTTAAGCAAAACGCGTAGCAAATCTGTCAGTGTGGGAGCTGACTTGGTGCAGGTGAGCCTGGAGCTTGTCTGCCACATTGGGGTCCATTTGCCAAGTTGCAGCCACTCATTTATCTCCACTATACTCACACAGGGCCAAGCAGAGCACAGGAGAGTTTCTCCAAAGCCATGTAGCTCACGTTGCTGGGGACAACTAGTTTGTAACCTTTTTAATGTCCATTTTAACCAAGATCCTTCTCACCTGAGGTGGCAGAGAACAAGGCTGACCTCCCATGGAAATCACACCAGGAACTTGCTGTGGGCCATTGGATGAGCAATGTGACTTCTTGGAGCTTTAGGTTCCCCAATTATAAAACTTAAGGTGTTGCCTGATCAAAAACCAATACAAGTCTGGGGAACTTTGACTCTCCCTGCTCCAACAGCACAGAGTAACCCACTTCACTTAGCTATACTGCATTTCAGGGGTTAGTCAGTACTTGTATGTCTACAGGAACGTATTAGGTACATGTACACTCTATGGAGTGTTACCTCCATTTTTTTCTCACTTGCAATACTTTAGATTTCTGCCCGCCCCCNTTTTGTCTAGTAGTATCCATAGAGAATATAGGAAGGGCAGAAGAGTAGTAGGAGAGTGTGTGAACAATTTTTAGCTCTTTATGCATTGGAGCGATCCATGTGGAGTTCACATGCAAGCACTCTAAGGTTCCCAAACCTTAGAGAAATTTAGATTCTAATTTGCTGCTTGACTCTTAGGACTGCAGAATTGCCTAATAAGGAGACCAATTAAGGAGTTACTGCTCTTAGAAACATCCTCTTTGCAATTAAGTTTCAGATCAAGGTCTGAAAGCGGTGGGTAACTTTTATCCCTTCCTCATCTCACTTCAGAAAATTGTTGTCAAAAGTCACACCGACAACCAAACCCCAGGTGAACTTACAGTTCCTGCCCTGTTCTGTTTGAAGGCTTCACTTCTTTTAATCTCTCTGGGGCAACAACCTGGCTCCAGTCCACGCGGGTTTTTTTGTACTGCAACAGAAACCGGTGAGTCCTTTGTTCAGCACAGTGTCAGTAAAGGTCAAAATCGAAGCAAATCTGGCTTTGTCTGTTGTGGAAGAACCAGCAGGGGTGAGGCTCCTCACAAGGGCGGGTGTGAACGGCTGCACAAAATAGCTTTAGATCCTCTGGACAACTGGCAGGCCGGCCAGCCTAGTGTGCAGTTCTGTGGGAGCCACTGCTGCGTTGAAACTACAAAAAGCACACTTCTAGACAGATGGGAATCTTCCTGGTCATTAGGTAGCAACCTTGCTAGCACCCTTTGGAGACTGGGAGAAGGACATGGCTCCAAACATTCATGTGCCAAAATATCCAACAACCTGCTTCATCACCATGTTGCAAAGTCTCATGCATCAGGGCGAGCCTGGCATTGGGTGGGTGTTCTGACATTTTTTCTCTAGCTGTGCTTTTCCCTTCCATTGGTAGGGTATCACAGCTCTTCACCCCTCCACCACGAGCTCTGCCTTCTGCAGTCTGGTCCTTGCCTAATCAAGGGAGACAGCTTTCCTGTTGTTACTGTTGAAGCTGCAATAAATAGCATATCCATTTCTCCATTTATCTGCTTTTTTGAAACCCAGCCTGTAACGCCAGCAATAATTACTCTATTTCTATATTTAGAGATCATCAGCACCTCATGAATATCAAACTGTACTGTTATTATCTCTGTACAATATGGGCCAGTCTCCTATCAGTGTAAACATTTATAACAGTGATTATCAGTAGGACTGCTAGAGATCCCAAAATAGACAAGGCTGAACAGGAGCCTGCCATTATTTGTTTACTGGGGAAGGCAGATGTCCTGCCCCACAAGCAAATTCCTTTGAATGTTTCCCTAGGGCTTGTTTTTAGTATTTTTCCTTGTCCTAGAGAAGGTGATGTTTAAAGCTCCAGTCTGACCAGCCTTGTAAATAGTAGAAACGTAATTTCCAAATTATAGATTCAACTAATTTTACTGTCAGCATTAGCTGGCTGGGGGGGAAATGGCTGATGTCTCTTCTTCTGTGCCAGGGAATGGCTGCATATGACAGCGTTCGTCCCTGCCAGGCAGTGCTTGGAATGAAACTGTGCTCTGAGCTCAGGCAAATAGCAGAATGCACAGACAGGAGGGTGGTGAAAAACTGCTGGTAAATGTTAAGGGCACGGGTGAATGCCAATGGGTTTTGCACTCAGTTGCTTGTTTGGGGTTTTTTTTTGTTTTGATGGATGTGCCGTATTGCATTGAGAAGGGCTGATCTAAACCTCTGTCAAACAGCTGAAGCTCAGAGGATCTGGCTGCCTCCTAAGAGACCGTTTCCCCTCTGAATCCCCATCTGAGGAGGCTCACAGGGGACAGTCAGTCCCCATCATCATCCTTCAGAGCTGTCAGGCTGCTTCACCAGCTCAGCTCTTGGCAGGGCTTCCTAACCTTCGCCTGCCCTGATATGGCCCATCATGCGTACAGTTTTCCACCCAGCTCCACGCTTCCCCATCACAAAAGGTCTTTCTGTCATTAATAACTCTATGCTTAATTTAATTACCCTTTTCCCCCCCTCACTTTTCCCTAGAATTATTGCTCTAGGGTGCTTACTTTGCTGATCTGTGGCCACCTGGGCATGGCTAGGCAGAGCCACCTCCTGGCAGGACAGTAAGCCAAGCTCTCGACCTGCTGGCCTGCTACTCAGAGAGAGCAGGGTTACATCTTACCTCGCTCTTTCCACCCAGAAAGGGTGTATCTATGCTTTATGGAAAATGTTTTATATATAAAGTGGGGGTGCTCAAGCACAGGAAAAAGGGTGGATGGTTCATTAACCAGGAGGTAGGTATGGGAGTGACCATGCGACCTGAGTGTGGGCAGGCGGGTCGCTCGCAGACAGGGGGGTGGTGGATCTGAGGGACACCAAGAGAATGGTAAGACCTCCTCAGAACAGTCGATGCTTTGAAATTGTAGGTTCTGTTTTCCCATGATATTTCACCCCAAGGCACACCNTATTTTCTAGCTCAAAACACTTTAGTAACAGCAAATCCAGGTGCCGGTACCGTATTTTCTGCTCCAGACAGAAAAAAGTAAATAAAGCTGGCTTCTTATCAGTTCCTTGTCCCTTAAAGTGCTGTAATACACCCACCCACCTGACAGTTTCTGTCCCAGCTAATGTCTTGAATCAGCTCTCTTTTCAGAGAAGCCTCTGCCAGAAGAGGACATGACTAAGCAAGAGAGGAAGCTCAACTGCAGCAGAAAGCGAGTGAAACAGAAAATAATCATTGAGTAAACTAGTACTTGTCTGTTCAGTGGGGAAAACAAATCTAGATCATTCTGTGCAGCTTTGGAGAGTTCCTGCTGGCTCTAGCACAGCTGGCCTGGAGAGGCAAACAACGCACAAAACAGGAGGTAAGGGCTCCAGGGCTGTGCGTGGCACCTAGCGCTTTCATCTCTTGCACAAGGGGATGTGGCCTTCTGTCGCGCGAGCTCTTGTACACGTGTTTATGCTGTGAGAAAGCTGTCTATGTTTGGTTTGGAAAAGCTATGCTCGCTTAACAAAACCTGAATTTATCCCTGTAATCCTTCCCTGTATCTCCGTGGCCAGATTGGAGCAGCCTGTGGAAAAAATTCCTGTCTATTTTCAGAAATAGATAAAAGCATTCAGATTACAGAGTGCAAATCTCAGCCCGAAACGGCTGGAAAAAATCCATTCAGCGCCACTGTCCCTGACCCCTGCGACCTCTCCAAGTAATGAATTTCAGTCGCCTGTGCCTCTTCCCCCCGCTGCCTCCTTCTCCTCCCGCTGCCGGAACTGCCTGCGCTCCCAGCATCTGCAAAATGTCAGCCTTGCATCCCACTGTTTATCCCACTGGGAGGGAGGCGTTATGTAAAACAGTGGAGTTTGTGGAAATTATTATTGGTCTCGTTGCTTAAGCCCGTCAGTGGGGTCTGTTTAGCCCGGTGTTTTGGCAGACCGCTGGCACACGGAGGAGGAAGGGCTCTTTGCTGCCAAATTCAAAAATGCCAGGCATCTGCCTTTTTGCCTGTGCTCATCTTGGGGCTCTACTTGCTGCCGCGCTGGGGGCTGGGTACAATGTCATCCCCTCCACCACTGGGAGCTCCTAGGGAAAATGAGCCTTCAGCATCACTTATTACTTTATGAGATTGAAGATTTGACAGAGGAGAATACTGATCATTTAGAGGGATTGTGTGCTTCGGGTAGCCCCTGAGGCTTGATGAATTCCTCCTCGTGGTGTATTAGATGCCCTGTTAGCAAGCGAAATATTAATCACAACTGCAGCGAGCTTACATTTCACTTAGTATTCTGCTTTATGAATTACAGGGCGAGTCTTCATAATTAATACTAAGGAAGAAGACATCCAGATGGACTGCGGCTTTGGAAAGATTAACCTTGATGGGATTTATTTTTTTAATTTAAAAGTTTGTTTTTCTTTCTGTGATGTTCAGAGCAGACCTGCTGATAGCTTTGTGCCCAGCTCATTAAAGTGTCTAACAGAAATCCTGTGGTCCTCCCTTGGGATTCAACCCAGCTGACGCTCACTGCACTTGTCTCCTCTGACAAAACTAGGTTGAACCCTGGGAGGTTCTGAGCAAGCCATATTGGAGTTGAAGGTGCTTCAGAGGTCTTTCCTTCTGTGGATGATGAGCAGGACACAAAAAACTAAAGGAACAGTGCGTCCTCTAATGCTGGGTACATGGCTTGGGACAATAACACTGCTGGATGTTGCTCTTAGGGCTGCTAATGAGCAAGGACTTGGGGGACTCAGCCCACTTCACTGGGAAACTTAGAAATATATTGTTTGTGGCAGTTATGAGAGGGTTAATTTTTATCTAGTGTGGATACAGTGAGGCACAGAACTGACCGCACTGCTAGTAAAATACGCCAACAAGGTACACCCGCAGCTCATGACCACACCCATGGGTTATTTGGTTCTTAAATTACTTTAAAATACTTTGAGATCTTTGATAAAAGGACTTCAGCAATGCATCAAGTGTGATATAAACACAAATTATGCACCTACGGTAAATTCAGAGCTGGATTATGTCTGTGTATGTACACGTGTCTGTGTACTTGCATGCATGTACATCCTTCAAAATCCAAACACAGCTCAACTGAACATATGAGTGAAGAAAAGGGGAGAGTGTGTGTGTGTGTGTAGTGTGTGTATATATATATATATATATATATGTTCCTTGTATGTTGAGTACAAGGGCCAAAATATATTGGAAAATACAACGCACATATTACACTCTGCCTACACATCTAATGCTAAGATCAGAATTTGTTTTATCCCACTGTCTTATTTTTAAGGCCCAGAGAAATACTCACACTAGCCAAAATAATCCAACTCTTGAGCTCGCTTCAGTATTTTCCACATTTTTCAACCAGCTGTCAGATGAAACTTTGAGCATTTGTAAATGGCAGTTGAATTTTTAAAAAACGCTAGAACCGCATAATTTAAAGAAATGTAAAATCATTCTTCCTGTAAGATATTACATTTTCAATTTATTTCTTTATTTTAAGCCTATATTATTATTGAATATAGTCCTGAATATTGAATATCTGAAGCAAGGGACATTATTTCAGATTAATAGTACACAAGCAGGGATACCACTAGAAAGGCCATTATTTCCTGTAAAGATTAATTAATTCCCCTTGAAGTAGTCATGAAGGAGTGCATATTGATTCGAGGTTCCTGGATCTACCTATACTGAACACAAGCTGAATACATAAGACTAAGCTGTATCTATATAACACAACAAAGGCGTTCATTAGAAAGAGGAACCAAATTGCTGGTTGTAACAAACTTATTTTAAATGTCTTCAGAAGATCTGTATGTGTTTCCATTATGACTGTGAGTCTGAGAACTATAACAATGCCTTTTCTAAGTAAAAATCTAACCTGTTAAGAGAAAATTAATGTGGAAATCCATAAAAAGATTCAACTCTGACCCTTTTGGAAGATAAAATAAGCCTCTGATATCCTGTTCGTTCACCAGGGAGTCATATTTATCATTGAATTGTTACAGGTAGCCAGAATACAAGTATTTTTTTATTCTCTATGATCTAAGTGCTTAAAATTGCTTTCGACTGTTGAATTCAGTGGAGATGAATGAAAGAAATTTACAGGACCGCTGCGATCCAGGTTCTTCCCGTGGTGTGTAATGACCCCAGGAATATCTCTCCTCTCTCTGTGCATCATACCCATCCGTTCCAGGAGTTCCCAGGGCATCGTGCAAATCCTACAGCAGAGACATCACCGCAGCCAGGCTCCCCCACCGCCTGCTGACAGCTGATGGCTGCTCGATAGGAAACAGCTACACGGCACAGGCAGCTCGTAGGGCCTTTTGGACAGGCGCTTTCTGGAGAAAAGGAAAGAAAACCAACAACCAACCAAAACAGAACTAAAATGAAATGGTTCAGTATGGATGGGAAAGACGAGCCCTGTTCCTCACTGAAATTGTCCAGACCGACTCTCTTACCTCTGCCCACGTCACGCGATGTGTTTGGACAGGCAGCAGAAAGGCTGGATGCCTTATCCAAACACTGCGTAACAGTCTTCACCGCTCTGCTGCGACATTGACCAGTCAGCATAGCTTCCCCTGGACATCAGCCACACGTGACGAAGGCAGAGATGAGCGAGTCTGCCTGCATAAATGCCTGTGGACAATTTCTGTTTCCTCTTTGCTGCCGCTTGGACTATCTGTGTCTTTTCCGTGTAGTTTCCTCCTTCAGTCCTGACTCCTGTCCTGCTGCTTCTTGCTCTGGAGTTGAGGCCATGTGTAGTTTTAATGGAGGATTTTACAAAAGGAGAGAGCATTTCCCTTTCCTTGCTGGGAATGTAGGTTTAAAGGGTCTCAAAAGGATTCTCTTAGGTTTTCTGGTTATATTTATAGGTTTAGGATGGGCACAAAGTATAAATTAGGCAAAAGGCTGTAATATGTAAAACCTGGAAAACATTCTCCCTCACACAGCGTTTTCCACACAGACCTTCCCAATCATTTCTAATTCCACATAGTGGAATAGTCTGAAATTATAGTGCTGGGCAGAGCAGCTCACAGCAACCCAACAGACAGGAGAGGTGACATTCCCACCTTCAAACAACAAGCAACATGCAACTTCCCAGTCAAGTAGAACTGAAGTGATTAAACAGTTTTGGAAAACAGTTATTCCTTTCTATCCACCTGAGACCCAGAAGACTTAAGGGCCCTTGTGCTCAGAATGTACTAATGTGGGTGTCTGACTTTAATTACACTGTCCTGGAGGAAGCAGCATCGTAGTTGCACAAGCAAGAAAACTGGTTCGTCCTTTGCATACCTGATTGCTTTAAAAACAGGCCATAAAGCAGGCTGGAAGAGTGCTTCCCCCTCCACATCTCTCCTGCAGGCTCTACAAGGAGGTAAGAGTGTGGTAAGTGTGGTGCAAGAGGGTAGACCTCACTCCAACACCAGTCTGTTGATAACTGGACATGGGTTGATGGCATTCTTCTGCCTCAGCCCCTGCCCTGCTGTTCCATGTCATGTGGCCTGATTTGTCCCAAGGGGCCAAGGTACATCAGCGTGTCTTGTCACCAGGTCTTTGTGGGGTTGTGCAGGCAGTCAAGAGCTCTTCTGTCTGTAATACAGGCAGCAAAGTTGCGCTCCTCCATTGCTGCCTTGGGTAGGACTGCTAACCCTGGGTGAGGTGCTAGAGCCATGGGGCTCTCTCTGGGAGACCTTTTCACCACAGAGAAAAAAGGGAGGGTGGGGGTGCCCCACCAACAGATCTGAAAAAAAGGAGGGTTAACTCATTGCCTGGATATATATTGCCATTGCTGGTTTTGCCTGGCTTTATGACTGTGCTCCCTCTTGCCTAATAAAGATCTGGGAATGCATGTGAGTGGTGGAAATCCATCTCTTTAAGAGCGCTGAGGGAGGGTATGTTTAGTTTTCTCAGGTTTCTAAGTGGAGCTTGGAATGTAGTCCTTTATCAAAAGGGGCCAGGGGTATGTTAAATTCAGACATTTTCTCTGTTGTTAACCACCTGGCAGAAAGGTCACGCTAATTGCATCAGATTTATATTCTCACATTTTCCTGCTTCGATTGTAAGCATGAGGATTAGGTCTTCAACTGTGTCAGAGGACCCAGCCTGACCGTGGGGAAATGCAACATGTCTTATCCATGTCTCAGTTCCCAGATGAACCAGGTGACAGAGAGACCCTTGCTAGAGGCATGGTATGGAGAGAGATACAGGCGGGTCATGAGAGATGACCATGGCAGACAGGATCCAATGCTGTCACTGCAGAGCTCCAGGTCTGCATGTGTGGGCAGTGAGTTGACAGGTACTGTACCAGCAGGTACTGTGCATGTGGCGTGGAGGCACAACGAAAACAAATTTTAGGTTGTGCAAATGACCCTCTACCTCCCACCTGCTGGTCAACAGACATTTTTTGGGATTACCATTTGCAAGGATGATGGGAATGGTGAAACAGATGTTGGGTTGGTTCGGAGAGAGAGGAAGAGAAAGGAACCAGAGGTGTGAGAGAGGCCATGCTTGTGACACTAAAGATGAGCCTTCATCATCTCCAGGGTGGCCAGCTGTTGTCTCAAACCCTGCAGTATCACTTACACAAACTGGAGTGTTTGTATTTTTATTACTTTTTTTTGTGTAGTATTTTGTTTGGTTTTGGTTTGGTTTTTTTTTCTAAGGGTGCCTCTAGATTTTGACCTATTAAGTTGTGGGCCAGACTTCGGTGGAAACTTATGGTGCTAGGATTTTCCTGGAAAGCAGCAGTGTTAATTTTTATCTCCATCCAAAACCAAATTGCCCAGAAGCGACAGTGGCAAAACCAGGTTTTAGAAGGAAAGAAAATCATTGTCATGCTCGAAAGAGAGAAGGACAATACAAAGTCACAGTTAAAAAGGGAGAAAAGTAAAATATGGTTTGACCTTGTTTGCTCAAGATGAGACTCAGGCATGAAACTGCATTGTGGGCTGAAACTCTTACATTTAATGACAGCTCTTCTGACATTCTCCTAGCAGATGCCTCTGTAGATTGGAAAGGAGCAACAGGGAAGAAATACGGTATTTTCTTACATGATGCAACAAGATGTTGTACTTCCTGGCCACATATAAAATGAATTTACGAGGAAAACATGCCAGAAATGCCTGAGGGTAACAATAGCCATAGAACACTGAGGGTTTTTTTTTTTTTTCTCCAGCATTGAATAATGGGACTGAATGTCATTTTTCTTAAAACAACCCCAGGATGTGGGGCTGGATAGTGAGATCAAAGTTCCAAGTTTTACAGAGCACATTGGGAAAAAGTTACCGTGTAATCAGATCTTCTACCCACATAACGTCCTCTGTCACACACATTAAGATAACTCTCGAGGTTACTTATTGCAAGAGACTCCTGCAGTGATTACATTATGAAATTAATATTATTACTATGAATGATTGCGTCATTCTCTCTGATTCTAGTCATTCTTGCTTTCTGCTAATACATGCATGGTGATGCTGGAGTGACTGGAAACATTTCACATAGTTTGCAGGAGATAGTTGTAATGTTCTCCAAGCAAAGGTGAAAAATACACTTTGACTATTTTTCACCTGGAAACCATGCAACAGATTTGCAAAATATTTAAGCACGGGGCTACCAGGCTTCAAGCAAGGTCACAGTAGCCTGTAAAAACATTCCTACTGATTTCATTGCATTCTTCATAATACTGAAAGACCAGAGCAATCAGAACAGCCTGGTGGTATGTGGAAGAGAAAAGAGGGATATCCAATCTGGTAATGCATGTTCAACAGTAAATTGACTTGTACCAAGACTTGTGTGTCCCACAGGGATGAATGGCAGTGCTGAGCCATAGGTGATGAAGAGCCATGGACAGAGAGGGGCGGATTCATGTGCTGATTTACAACAGTGGTAATCTCCCTTTTGGCATAAGCAATACTTTTGACCTTATGCAGGGAACAGGAGAAAATGCCACCAGGGAGTAAGTTAAGAGACCTGGAAGGTTTTAATGCCTTAGTTAGGGCTGTTTGCCTTAGTGTCAGCTCTTCCACAGCGATGCACATATGCTTTCCTAACCACAATGCTATCCGAAGCCTCCATCTTGGTTAACATTTCATCATTCACACTCCGGGAATTATCATTTCCTCTAGACATGCTGACAAAGCTCATTGTTTATTGCTCACAGCATGTCAGAACTGCTGGTTTTGCTTTGGACTGCAAGATGTTTGGAAAGCCACATGCTTTTTCTGAAGCTGGCTTAGTCCCCTCTGTGCCAGCCTCAGCTGCTGCATTCACTTTAGCCCAGAATGCCGGATCATGTCCACGATGAGTCAGAGCAGGGGAAAGCATCAGCTTGAGACTGACCAAACAGCACTGGGTTTCACGCAATCACGGCCAAGTTCTTCCTGGCAGCCACATGTGCAGCCTTTCCAGAAGAGACGGCTGGTGCTTTTCTACCTTGGTCCCCTCCGAATCCAAGGATAAGCCTGTCCGGGTAGTGAGCCAGGGAGGGTGATCTGGAGATGTGCCCATTATGCTGTTCCCCCCACCCAGGGGAGATTATGATTCTTCCTGGCAGAAGTATTGCCCATGGAGGGATTGTAACAGGGAAGGAGACCATGCACCACCCCTTCTGGAAAAGGAAGCAATTTTCAGCAACGGTCCTGTGCTCTAGGTCTCCCTGTCCAGAAATGGGGGCAACACCTGGCTGTTACTACACTGCAGTCATGAACGGTTGCTAAATGTTGCAGTTGGAGAAATGCAGATCATTATTTATTAGTTACTGCATTTCACATGACAGGACATATGTTTTTCCATAAATCCCTGAAATCTAAACTAACACAGAACACCCAGGACTTGTCCTACAGATCTGTATAATGTTACATGCTCAGCTGCATGGCTGAGCCCTCATTTCAGTCCAGGAGGTGCAAGAGACGAGATTTTGTTGAAGGCTCAATTATTGTGTTGTACAGAAAATCCTCAACCACATGATCTGATCTACCCAGCTAAAACTTCTCCTGGACACCCTGTCTTGCTCACAGTAGTACCTCCAGGATAGAGGACATGTGGCACAGGACCTGCCTAGGGCTCCTGCACATGAGCTGAACCCACCCAAAGGCGGGCAGGGAGACCTCATGCCTGCTCAGAGTCAACAAAGCAATGAGCAGAGGCAGAGAAGCTGGAATGGACCAAGAACTGTAAGTCAGCACAGTAGCAGCCGGGGTCTGTCCTCAGCATGTGGCAATTTGTGGCTAGAGATGAGCAGGGTGATGGCAGCGTTCCTCATTATATGGGGCAGTGGTGCTCTAAGGCACAGGGCACATCCTCCACAGGATGGAGGTCTCTCTCTGCATCCTGTGATTGCTACCAAGGTTGGGTTGCTCCCCCCATGGTAACCCGAAAGGGACTAGTCAAGCCCAGGGAGGTAGTAAGGAAAGGTGGTGGGTTTGTTGTCACTGTGAAATCAACAAGGGGTTTCAACAGATTTTGGGAAGGGCAGAAATCTCCTGAGGGTCACTGGTCCTGATGACAAACAGCAGCTTGGCCACAAAGATCATAGTCTCTGCCTCTCCTTGCTCCCCAGCAGCATCTCACCCTGTCTCACTTTGCTGCTCTGTAGATGTGACCTGTCTCCTGGAGCTTGTTGTCCCACATTTTATTTGCATTGTGCTGGATCTGCCCAGGTGATTAAACAAAAGACATCTTTTTATTATTGTTGGTGGTGGTTTTACTGTGCAATTGCTTTGTCATTTATTAGGGCTTTGCTTTTCCTGTGAAGAATAATCTCTGGAAACTTGGATAGGATCCTTTGGCTCACACTAGAAAAGGTAATAAAATCCTGGGAACCCAAAATGCTTCTCTGTTGTTTTCACCAAACATCTTCTCTCATCTTGAAAAATGTGCTTCTCTGCTCTGATTTGTTTTCCGATTTAGGGAAAATTTCTTCCTAACCTGCCAGTTTTCCTCCTGTCCACCAGACCCAGGCATTTGAGAGGCTGTGACCAGGTGCTTAAAGGGCTCTGCAGACCCTACCACATTTCTGACTCTCCTTAGAGTTACAGCGAAACCACTTATTTTCTCACTGTTCTGGGTTGTCCATCTGCCACTTTATGATATAATATTTACTTACCTTTTCAAAGCATTTTAAATCTCCATAGGAATGCACTGTAACAGTGCATTAGTGTTATTACTGTTCTCCATTGTGTAACTTTGAGGAATGGCTTACATAAGGCAGGCTCCTCTGTCCCCTCTTTGACCCCCATCCATCGTCCTGGTGCTGCTGCCTCCTCCTGCATCAGCAACAATTAAGCTCTGGTTTCCCCCATTATTCCCCCCGGCTCCTCCACAGACCTTGAGGAATACCTGTCCAGTCCCTTCTACATCAGCTGTCCTGGTTCTGGCCAGGCCAGAGCTAACCTCCCCTGGCAGCCAGCACAGGTGAGCTGGGTCAGCCCAGGTGAGCTGAGTTAGCTCAGGCTGTTTCACACCACCTGGCACCACTCCCCCATAAAAGGGGCTGTTTGGGGAGTGGTGTTCCTGGGTGTCTCCAGGGCTGTCTGAGTGTGGGCTGGGGAGTTGGGTTGGTCCTTGAGTTGTTCAGTACTGCTTTGTTATCAGAGATCAGGTTGGTAAGGTACTCTGTGTTATCACCAGGTGTGAGTGTAATTTGCCATGGGCTGTTATTGTTTCCCTTTCAGAGGTTTTTGATTTTGTCAGGAAACTGTCCTTATCCCAACCTCTGAAGGCTCTGTCCCCTTCTCCTCAGAGAGTGAGTGAGTGGCTGTGGTGCTCAGCCGCTGAACCATCACAATCCAGAGATTGGCTGCTTTGGATTCAAAGGTCCTGCTGCTTCTGTGCCAGGACCTCTGTTGAACAAGCCTGTGTTTAAATCCCCATGTATCTCTTCAGAGGCTCCAGAAGGCCTTGTATGATCTCAAAGCCCCTTTTTCCAGCATCTCTAAAGTACCCCATCAGCAACAAACCTAGAAGCTTCCTTACAACCGTGACGTGAGCTTTATTGAGAGGACATTTGTAACCTCTTACCCCCACGCTCTCTCAAGGCTCAGCTTTCACAAACCAA
Organism: Zapornia atra; assembly: GCA_013400835.1. Classification (NCBI taxonomy): domain Eukaryota; kingdom Metazoa; phylum Chordata; class Aves; order Gruiformes; family Rallidae; genus Zapornia; species Zapornia atra. The sequence goes on from VZTU01023468.1 coordinate 233,043, forward strand.
GTATACTAGGACCATTAGAGCAGTCAAGTAGTAACCTAAAGTGGAACTTATTCAGGTGGTATGGTGGGAAGACTGAAGCTCCCAATGAGAATGACATAGCTGAATGATGATGTGCTACTGAACATGACCCGCTTTCTCTGCCACAGCATTTTTCATTTTAGCAGGTAAGTTAAATCTTTTTTGTTCCTTTTCCTTTCTGTCATGCCAAAACAAATATTTTCAGTGAGATAAAAGACTGTCAAAACAGCAGGTAGTTGAACTAACAACGCCATGTAGGAGCTTTCACTAAACAGGCTGGTGACAAGAATCTCAAGGGTGTGAACTAGTGAAACTCCTCTATGTCCTTCTTCCTTTTTTCTCTTCTTCCTTCCCTGAAGGATGCTGGTCCATATCCTTACTGTTTTATGTGAAACAGCTGCCAGGTTTCATGCCAGAGGTGACTGCATTTCAGAGACAAGCAAATGTACTGCTGTATTGCTGCCAGATACTGACCTCATGTACATTAGCCTTGGCTTTTCAAACAGCTCCATCGACTTCAGCAGTGCAGCTCCAGCCTGAACCCAGCATAAGACATTTGAGCACAATCCATTATTTTTTAGCATTCAAAAAATGTAAAGTATGTGTCTTATAACAATGTACCCATGCATTCTGCCATCCTGTTAACTCCTCTCTCTCGTAGCCAATTTAGGCAAGAACTGGTGACTAATAGAGGCAATTTGTAGGAAACATGCTGTTCCCAAGTCACCAAAAGCAAATTGCTAATGACTGACATCAGAATGACCGTTCTCCAAAGAAGAGTAGTTGAAAGCCCACTGTGCACAGCACTGATCACATTTAACAACAAAACAATATCCTCCCCCCAGTACTGGCACCTGCCATTTCTCCTGGCTGCCGCTTGCCCCTTTTCTCTGGTCCATCTGTAACAGCAATTACACTGAAATGCAACAACCACATATTTGTCTACAGAACCATGAAACGTGGTTTAAAACACTTCGGTAATGTGACCTTATAAACTCAATGAACAAAATATTAAAAGTACAAATGCACTATAGGGAGCAATTCTGCACTGCTCAGGAGATGGATCATAGGGCTTAATAGATCATTTCCATTTCTGAAATTTCTGAGTCATGATGAATGGAATTTCTTACTGTTTGAAACAAGAGAGGGGCACTTTTAAAAAGACTGGGGAGAACTGCAGTGTAAAATCTTTGCACTATAAAAAAGGCAGCCTTGGTTTTTACTGCCTCTGCGGGGAGTCTCCTGTGAACCAAACAGCAACTAAATCAAACATTTCTGAATTAAATCCATCTTCTCTTTAGCTTTGGGGAGTTTAAAAAACCCAGTAATTTATCGAATTGCCTTTCATGGTTATACCTGCAGATGCCTTTTGAATTTGATAGCAAAAACATTTAAAGTCAGTGTTTCCCAAATCAGCTAAATCAATTATATCACTTGTGCCAGTTACTATATTTGTAGGGCAGTAAACAGTGGTCTTTATTGTTTGCTGTTCATGGGGCTGTGCATAAGAATGAGCTTAGTCTGTCTCCAGAGATATATACCCACCTTACTGGCACCAGAAATATGATACCAGCTTAAATCAGTTCAAGCTTTCCATGCTGTCACTGCCTCTCCTGTTTTGATTCGGTGATGGTAATCTCTACTCGCTGCTGTGCTGATACCCTCTGAGTCAAGGACCCTTCTCTACTTCTTCCATGTCCGAAAAAAATGTGACCATTGCAGCTTGGGCACCTTATGAACGGTTAGCATGTTTCCTTACCTGAGGGTGTGTGTGGACTTGCCTATCTGGTTTCCTTTGTGAGCAGATGGAGAGGTAAAAATCCTTATGTGGGCTTGTCATATCCTTATCTCAAACCTTCCAGAAAAGTAGGAGAATGAAAGTGAGAAGGTGAATGATCTAGACATCAAGGAACTCAGTTGTTCTCACAGGCAGTGAAACTTGGTTAGAAAACCCCAGAGAGAGGAAAAATCCAGGTAGATAGGGAGTACTGCAGTTTCAGTGAATGAGCTACATGAGGAGCCTTAGGGCAGAGCATGGGGATTAGGGCAGAGCCATCATAAAGGGCTTTAGGAGAAGGTTCTGAGGATGGTATCTGGACTGCTCTCTGGGGCAGAGGTCTTTGGGAAGGACAGCCCATGACCTTCCACCTCTTGCATTTATGAGCCCTTCTCATCTTTCCCTTTCCTCTTCCTCTTTTTCCTACCTCTTTAATTTGTCATTTTGTCATATCTCTGAGGCTAATTCTGCAGTTGTTTACGTGGCATAGGACCATTAGGAAACCAACTTGCTCTGACATGATTTAGGAGATAGAAATAGTCATGTGAACAGCAGGATCTCGGCATCCCCCACAAGCGGCTTGTTGCTTAAAGATATTTTCCGTTTTGATTCAGGCACAGCCCCTAGGCCATTTAGCAACAGGACCTCCTAGAGAGTCTCCTCATTCAAGTGGCTGAGGCTTTTGCAAGGAACAGGTGAACATGAATTTTCTTTCTGCTGTTTTTTTGGCAGTTCTAGGGAGGCTGCTTAAAGATATTTTCCATACTGCTTATCTTTTCTTTTGAGTGCCACATGGTCTGTCATTTCCCTTGGCTCAGATACAGGCCCCAAGGGGACTTGGTCTGCAAGTAAAACACAGAATTAAGCAATACTGCTTAAAATACAAAATGTTTTAGGCATACTGCTGATATCAGTGAAGATGTTTTCAAATCCTCTCTTCTCCTCATCCCTCTCTGAGCAGCTTGCTATGGGCTCCATCATGGCACTTGTCACCCAGGTGAGTTATGCCAACACAGGACAGATGGAAGGGCCCCACTGCAAATCATATTACTAAAAACCTTGTGTAAAGCCTACCCCATCTGTAGCCAAAAACTTCCTTTTGCCTGTGTTACTGCAATCATCTTAAATTCCTCCTTCCATACATTTTGAGGTCCTGTCAGTGGGTGGATGGTATCTTGTCTCATTTCCTGTTTCCACTTTCTATTTCTCAGGTGCTGGCACAACTAATCATTTTTCATTCACCCCCTTGCAAAAAGGTTTTCATTGATTTATTTTTTCCCTCCACTGCAATCACCTTTTTATTTTTTTCAGCCTGTTTTTCCACATGAACGTTGTTTATGCAGCCACGCTGGCTTCAATCTGGCTGTGAGTCTCCCTTTAACAGCTTTTGAAGCTTTTTGATGAATTTCAGTCAAATTTGATGGAAGGGCAGTAGTCTCAGAAACAATCATGCTCCTACAAGATCTATTCATACAGAGAGCATGCCAGAGGACCAAACCTCATGCCCTCACTGAGCAAACATATTGTTTCTCTTGGCAGCTGGTACTCACTCGTCGACCCACACCTATTGCTTCTTTCTTTGTGGGACTGTTGTCCGTGGTGTGGGGAGGAGACAAATTAATGCAGTGTGGACAGGGGTGGGCTGAGGGATACATAGAGTAAGGTTGTTGGAAATCAGACCTTGCTGCTTCCATCTCACCCCACAGAATCGTTTTGTGGCCATGTCCTGCACTTCAGCCACAACAAGCACCGGCAGGGCTACAGGCTTGGGGAAGAGGGGCTGAAGAGCTGCCCAGCAGAGAGGAACCTAGGGGTGTTGGTTGTATGCCAGCAGTGTGCCCAGGTGGCCAAGAAGGCAAATGGCATCCTGGCCTGCATCAGGAACAGTGTGGCCAGCAGGGCCAGAGAGGTGATCATTCCCTTGTACTCAGCCCTGGTGAGGCCACACCTCAAGTACTGTGGTGCAGTTTTGGGTGCCACAGTATAGGAAGAACATAGAAGTGCTAGAGAGGATGTAGAGAAGAGCAACTAGCCTGGTTAAGGGTGTGTAGAACAGGTCTTGTGAGGAGAGGCTGAAGGAACTGGGACTGCTCAGCCTGGACAAGAGGAGACTGAGGGGGAGACCTTATTGCTCTCTACAGCTACCTGAAAGGAGGTTGTAGTAAGGTGGGAGTTGGCCTCCTCTCCCTAATAACTAGTGACAGGCCAGAGGGAACAGGTTCAAGTTGTGCCAGTGGAAGTTCAGATTGGATATTAGGAAAACTTTATTCATCGAAAGAGTGATGAAGCATTGGAACAGGCTGCCCAGGGAGGTGGTGGAATCACTGTTCCTGGGGCTGTTCAAAAGCAGGTAGATATGGTGCTTTGGAAGATGGTTTAGACATTACGGTGGTGTAGGGCTGACAGTTGGACTTGATGATCTTGAAGGTTTTTTCCAACCTCGAAGATTCTATGATTCTGAATTAAAACTGTATTGGTTTATGTCGAACATGTTGGAAGCTTGATGTTGGCTTCAAATGGCATTAGTTTTGCGGAGGTAAAGCCGGTACCTTAACATTATTTTAACAAAGCCTTTTGAAATGCACATACGTTTCCAGTCTGCCAGATTCTTCCTTTTTGCTGAATACTGAACATTCTTTTCTTCCCCTCACTGTTGTCTTTGGCTGTAGAAATTGTACTTTCCACTTTCACAAAAACTGTAGGGGCATTATGAATGCCTGTATTGTACTTGAGCAGACTTTTTGCTTTCTAACAAAACGGCTATACTAGTTCACCTCGTGGAATTTCGGTGTTAAGTATATGATTGTAATGCACAAGGTGCTTATCTACTTTGCCTGTGTAGCTGCAACTGAAAATTAAATTCTCCTTTGTACTTTCTAATAGACTGCCAGGGTGAATGGTTGAAAAGATGTCATGTTCTTCTTCAGTTGGCTGCATGTCAATGTAATAGACAAAACGATTTCTCTACAAACAGTACAAAATTGCTTTGAGGTCCTTAAGGAAAACAGGAACACAATTACTTGTTATAATCTGTCTTAGCAAATTACTTTCTCCACAGTAAAACTAAAACATCTTAATTGGAAGTTTGTATAGCCAGGAGTCGGCATTGTAAGGAGGAGAGCTGTATAGAGTTTCATACCTTCTAATCAAATTATGAACTTTGATTACTATCTCCTGACAGCACTCTCAGCAAGAAGAAAGTGTCATTATTCCTATTACACTGATAGGGAGAATGAAGCAATTTGTCTGGGGTCACCCTGGAAAGTCAGCTACAAAATCTTTTTCAAGGTTTTAACCCGTTTTAGCACAGATTTCTTCTGTACAGAGAGCTTCAACGTGAGAGACATTTAGCTGCACGCATTTTTACCCATTATCAGTTAATCAAACTAATGAAAAGAGCTGTCACTTCCCTGCATTATAAATACCAAAAACCACACGTAGATGTAACTGCAGTCTCACCTCTCTCACCTTCCCATGTAAGAGCAGTATAATAATTTGGGGACAGCTTTTCGTTTGCCATTCCTGGGTTGTCCTAAGAGGACTATTGCAGATACCCTCAATGCAGATGCCCTGCCCCTGCTCAAACTTTTGAGGCTGTTTAGGAGCCCTGGCCATGAGTCAACATGTGACAGCTCAAGACACATGTTCCCCTCTGAGTCGTTCATCCTACGTTATTTCTTTCATCCTAAGGTCTTCTGCTCTGCTACCTAAAATTTTGCAGTTTGCCTTCCTCCTGTGTTTATTTTCAGGAGGCAGCAGTGAGGATTCATCAAGCTTTAACTATCTGGTCTGACAAAATGCCTGTTTTATAGTTAGCACAAGTCAGGTGAGCCGAATCACCTGACAAATGACCCCCATACACATTCAAGCACTTTACTATCCTCATTTTGAAGAATTCCTTCTTAATATCTAGCTGTGATTTCTCTTGCTGTAACTTAGGACACCTCCAAGAAGAGTCCAGCTTTGCCTTCTCAATAACTTTCCACTAGCAGAAGACAACAGCCAGGTCCTCCCTTAGCCCCAGACTAAATGAACAAAAGAAATCCCTCAGTCTTTCTTTGTATATGCTTCAGCCCCATGGCCATGTTAGTGGTTTCTGCTGGATGCGTACATCAATTGTTGCCTTGCACTGAGGAGCCCAAATCTGAAGATGGGACTCCAGGGCTGGTTTGATAACTTGTAGCTGTCTGACATGTAAGTGTCATGGCACAGATAGGCTTTGAGGAAGGATGTAGAAGAGGACAAGGTGTTGACTATATAATAGAAAGATCATCCTGTGCATCCAAGAGGCTGGAAAACTGGTTAATGAGCATGTTTCTAGCAGAAGGAAGCCAACACACTAGAGGAGAAGACTAAAGAAGGGTGGAGAATTGTTTGAAGTTATAAGTGGTGTGAAGGAGAGGCTTTTTTATCCGAATTTGAAGTGCTCTGATATTTCAGTTGAAAGTTGTACCACTTAAAAAATTCAGCTTTACAAACAAAGGGATGAATATGGAAATTCCAATACTTTTAAGAAGAGGTTCCCAAAATACTCATTCACTTTTAAAAAAGTATTTCAAGTATTGACCAAATTGATAAACAATTCTCAGCTCCGCAAAGGTACTTATTAGGGCAATGAATTCTCACGGATTGACTGTAGGCATTTCAGAAGAGCCAATGTTGTCCTCCAAACTAACTGCAGTAGAAAAGAGGGATCCCATCAGGGGAGTGGCTATGGAGCAATATATCCCTTAATGGTTACGGGATTCTTTTTTGCCATGGGATTTGTACTTTGCCAGATTTTTGCAGAGAATCACGTTTGCCCACGCACATTAAATCGTTGTGGGGTAAGAAAGAGAGCCCGGGTTACTTAGGTCCCAATCCAACAGCTCTAGCTAGCAGGGCAGGGGTTTACGTTGCTTTTACACCAGCCTAAAACTTTACTTGAAGCCTCCTAGAGTTTTACTTCTTATGTCCGAGGTTACACCAGACTTGTTTACCTTATAAAAACGGACATGTGAAAGAGTGTAAAGAGGTTAACTGCGTCAACAGCGAGCCGCCGTAAAGCACAGTGTAATAAACTGAAAATATCGCCGGTTTCAGGGAAAGTTAAGAGGAATCAGCCCCTTATGGCAGTGGAAATCATGCCATGGTCGTTTTCCACTCTCTCACATGTGACTGGCAGTTTTATGACAAAATTCATGCCTGACAGTAGTAGGGTTCCCCCTTGTACAGCACCGTAATGAATCATTGTCCCTTTCTAGCTAATAACTGAGTGCTGTTTCTTTCTGCGTGCCTGAAGCTGTTCTCTCCCACATGGGAGCAGTAGCAGGGTTCTGTGTGCCCCAAAAGGCCTGGCTGGAAACTGCTTTTGGGGTGACAGGGCCAAGGCTCCCAGGTAGGGACCTACAGGGCGCCCCAGTTTCCAGGGGGAGGGAGGCCGATGGCAGCAGGGCTCAGCCCCAGGACGGTGGTATGCCCCTGCGTGGGACAGGACTCGCCGCTCCTTCAGTCACGGGCCGCGCCCAGGCTTGTCACCCATACGTGTGTGCGTGGGTATGAGTAGCGGGGTACGCGGGGGTGGCCGCTGCCCCTTTAAGGGAGGCCGAGGCCGGGCGCGATGCCATGGCAACGGCTTGACAGCCGTGACCGGAAGTGATTTGGGGTCAGGGGTCGCCGGTGGCAGCGGGAATATGGCGGCGGCGGCTAAGCCGACGCTGGGTGCTGGTAGCGGCGCAGCTGCGCTCCCAGGGGCGACGGCTCCTTGAGCGGGGCGGGGAGCGGAGACTCCTCCGGCCGCCGCGCTGCCTTGTCTCAGGTGAGGGCGGGCGCGGGTTCTCCCGCGGCGGGACCGAGCTGTGGACGGCTCCGGGTGGCTCCGGGTCTCCGCTGTTGGTCGGGCTTTGCCGGCTCCTGGCCGCCGAGGCGCGGCCTACCGGCCGCTCACCTGCCTCCCGTTTCCCCGCAGGTATGGTCGCCGCGCTGTAGGAGGGCCGGGAGCCGCGGCGATGCCAGAGGAGGAGCTGCTGGAGGAGAGCGCTTGAGCCTGTCTGAGTGCACGTTCGGAGGGTGTGAAACGTGTAGGTTCCCCGAAGGCGCGGTCCCAGCCCTCCTGTTTTCGTTGCGTTCAGAGGAATACACGGAGGGTGGTTGTTACAATCTCATCCTTGGTAGCTTTCCCTTTGGCACAAAGCAGAGCCTCGCACGGCTTGCCTGCACGCAGAAGCCAGCCGGGTTTTGCCAACCGTAGCCGGGTGGTTTCCCCGTGTACGGCGCCTGTCGCCGCGTCTCCCGGTGGTAGTGGCAGGTAAGCTGCAGTCTGGGCCAGGCTTACCCTTTGGTGAAGGCTAAACTTTGGCCTGAACGGTCTCTTGGGTAAGCAGCGCAGGGTGAGCACTGGAGCCAGGCTTGTAAGTTTCGCAACCAGGCTGTTCAGAACATAGCTGTGGCTGCAGAAAGTGCCACACTAAAAATAAATGCTACAGTTAAGCTATGTGGGCAGCTCCGTGTTGGTGCTTAGGTGGGTTCACTGTGATGCATACTTAGTAGTTGGTAGCCTTTTTTTTTTTTAATCTCCACTTATGATAGTGCACGGAGCAAGCTATGCTCACGTAATGGGTAGTGTATGTTGCATATTGATTGCTAAGTATCTCCATATCTCACTTACTTCATGCTAGCTGTTGCTTGTTTTGAAGACACCACCCACTCGCTGCTTTTGGGCCTTTAGACTTTTCAGCACTAGCTACCACAGCATTACTTCGATGTTCCCAAAGCAGAAACTTCTGCTGCTGTAACACAGAGGGAATAACAGACAGTCTTTTTTTCTTTTACTTTATGAATGGTGAGGCTAGCATGAGAAAGGGAGGAAAGCCCAAGTATGTCTCAAACACATAAATCTGAAACAAGTTGATTGGCTTTTGTAATCAGGTCTTACAGTATTACACTCCAAACGCAAAGCTTGAGCAGCAGCTGTATTGTCTGACTCCTCAGCAAGTCAGAGTACAATTTAGCAGCGTGAATACATAGTTTGGTCAGTGTGTGGGCTGCAGTTGAAGAGTGTGGTGTCACTCCTTTGCCATCATTAGCCGTGCGTTGTTGCTACTCTCTTTGTAGTGGATTCAGCAGTTGGATGGTTGCAGGGAGAGTTGATCTAACAGTTTTATGGGAATGGCTTTCTGTCAGATGGCAGCTGTTCTAGTGAGTGGTTGATCTGATACGAATGAAAGCTGCTTCTCTTGCTCTAATATAAGCCAGCTGTGGGATAAATATAATGTGAAACTACCTCAAGAAACCAAATCTCAAATTGGCCATTCGGAAAACTACCCTTAAAACTTCTGGAGAGTTTGGATTAAAAAAGGAAAATCAGCCACATGTAAGGAATATGTGGTAAGAGTGAAGGGAGTATAAGTCTGTGAAGGAACTTTTCTGTCTTTCCAGTCTTTTTGCCATTTGCTTTCACCAAAGAGCTTCTGTGCTAAAAAATGGAAGCCTCTTACAAAGCCTTATTGAGACCTTAGGGGCTGGTGCTCTGTGTGTACTCAGTGAGGCAGGAATCTTGAAGGAAAAATATTTTATCCTACTATGAAAGCCAAACGTGTTGCGCAGAGAAGCCTTGATTCTGGTATGTTCCAGCTCCTTGGTCTTCTAAAGTTTTGCTTTCGTGGAGTTCCCTACCCTCCTCCAAAAAGCAATCTGAAAAGAAAATTGGAAGTGTAATGAGGCATCATCTTCACATCTGCCTGGGGTTTTAGCAGTGTTAGGGTTACTTGATCCAGCAAATCTTTTCTTCAGTTGTTCAGGTGCAAGCTGTCATGTGTTTCATCTGTTACTGCAGAGTCTTTACTTCTTCAGCAGCTATTTTTAATAATGCCAGGATTCTTAATCACCTGAACCGTCTCAGGTGCAAATCCTCTTGTCCTTCTGCTGGCTTACTATTTGATTCTGTCCAAGACTTCTCCCTGTAGCTTCTGTCTCTTAAATTTGTTTAGATAGTTTTGTTTATCTCCTTTCTTGTCATTTGTCTTGTCCTTCAGTGTGCTTCTGCCCCCACTCTTCCTACTTCTGCTTTGACAAAATACACCTTTTCCTTTTGTTGTCTTCTTCCAGTTTCTTGGGACATGCAGAGACTGCCTCAGTTTATGCTTTCCTTCTACCTGGTCATTGTTTGTGAGCAATCTTTGTTTTCCTTTCTTTCTTTCTTTCCTTTTTTCATTCTCCTGTTCTCCACATACAGTTTTGTTCAAGATTGCCCCTTCCTTGTTCCCTTGTTTCTTCAGGTTTTGGTGCTAAGAACACACAGACAAGATTTTTCATGAGCTCCATAGTCTGTTTTAATCATAGAATGCATTAGGTTGGCAGAGACCTTTTAAAGGTCATCTAGTCCTACCCCCTGCAGTAAGCAGGGACACCTTTAACTAGATCAGGTTGCTCAGAGCTTCATCAAGCCTGATCTTGAATGTCCCCAGCGATGGGGCCTCCGCTACCTCTTTGGGCAATGTATTCCAGTGAGCTACCACCCTCATATTGAAGAATTTTTTCCTAATATCCAACCTAAATCTTCCCTTTTCTAGTTTAAAACCTTGTCTTGTTGCTACATGCCCTCGTGACCAGTTCTCCCCAGCTTTCTTACAGGCACCTTTCTGGTACTGCAGGGCTGCTATAAGGTTCCCCCAGAGCCTTCTCTTCTCCAGGCTGAACAACCTAACTCTCTTGGCCCGTTTTTATAGGGGAGGTACTCCAGCCCTTTGGTCATTTTTGTGGCCCTCCTCTGGACGTGCTCCAACAGGTTCATGCCCTTATGTTGAGGGCTCCAAAGCTGGATGCAGTATTCCAGGTGAGGTCTCACCAGAGCAAGGTAGAGGGGCAGAATCACCTCTCTGTCTGCTGGCCACACTTCTTTTGATTCAGCCCAGGATGTGGTTGGCCTTTTGGGCTGCAGATGCACGTTAGTGGCTCAAGTCCAGCTTTTCATCCACAAGTACCCCAAGTTCTTTTCCTCAGGGCTGCTTTCTAGCACATCATCTCGTAACCTGTATGGATAATGGGGATTGTCCTGACCCAGGTGCAGGACTCTGCACTTGGCTTTCATGAGGTTCACCTGGGCCCTCTTCTCCAGCCTGTCCAGGTCTGTCTGGATGGCATCCCAACCTTCTGGCACATTAACGTCACCACCCAGCTTGGTGTCATCAGCAAACTTGCTGAGGGTGCACTCAATCCCACTGTCAATAGCATTAATAAAGATATTAAACAGCACTGGGCCCAGTATGGACCCATGAGGAACACTTCTTGTCACTGTCTTCCATCTTGATGCTGAGCCATGTGACCATCCAGCCAATTCCTCATCCACTGAACAGTCCACCCATCAAATCTGTATCTCTTCAACTTAGAGAGAAGGATTTTGTGGGGGACTGTGTCAGAGGTCTTGCAGATGTTTTATTAGCTATGGACTGAGGAGAGTTGGCTTGTTTACCTTGCGTTTGTGGTGTTTGGGCAGCACTTAGAGCCAAGAGAGGGTAAAATGGAACCTTTAGGGAGTTGACTTTTGAAACTGGTCCCTGCCAAGTGTGGGCAAAGGCTCATGGTTTGTTGACCTGGCCAAAAAGTAAATTGCTCCTGAAAACAATTCTGTCTTATAAAAGTCCACTGCTGCTGCTGTAGGGTACAGTGAGATGCAACACAGTGATGTCAGCAGACTTGATGAAATGTAGACAAAATGGGGTTTTTTTCCTAGTCTTTTTGTCTTAGCTGATCTAGTTTTCTTATAAACTCATTTTGCTGTAATGAACTTAATGTACCTAACTTGATTTGTCTGTATTCGGATTTCTATACACGTTTAGGGGTTCAAAGCCGGGGGAGCCTTTACTCGTCCCTCCAAAATGAATTGCTCTGTTAGGTTCACATAATATCTTTTCATGTCTTTGCAAAAATGAATTTGCCTTTTTAATCTGACAGCAGGCTTAGTTTTGGTGTTTTCTCCCCCTCTCCCCTCCCCCCCCTGCTTTCCACCCCAGTCCTCCCTGGGGGTCCTTTTTTAAAAAAAATCTTGTTTTTAAACATACCTTTCCAAGACTTTGCATTTGTGATATTAAAACTCCTATGACTCTTGGGTGGATTTTTTGGGCATTCATACCTGCTATTTATGTTATTTTAGGTATCAAGAGGGCAGGTATTGCTTTCCTTCCAGTGGTTCTGAAAGGTATTGCTTAATCTCAAGTGTTTTCTCCTTGAGCTTATGGTGGTTTTGTTGTTTTTAAGTCATCCAGCATATTTTACAGTTGGAAGAGGTGATTGTCCCACTCTACTCTGCACTGCTGCAGCCTCACCTTGAGTGCTGTGTGTACTTTTGGGCACCACAGTACCAGAGGGACGTGAATCTATTGGAAGGTGTCCAGAGGAGGGCAACAAGGATGGTGAAGGGTCTGGAGGGGAAGTCTTAGGAGGAGAGGCTGAAGTCCCTTGGTTTGTTCAGCCTGGAGAAGAGGAGCCTGAGGGGAGACCTCATCACGGTCTGTGGTTTCCTGATGAGGTGGAGCGAAGGTGCAGGCACCAATCTCCTCTCTTTGGTGACCAATGATAGAACCCAAGGGAACAGGATGAAGCTGAGACAGGGGAGGTTTAGGTTGGGTACTAGGAAGAGGCTCTTTACTGAGAGGGTGGTCGGGCACTGGAACAGGCTCCCCAGGGAAGTGGTCACAGCACCGAGTTCAAGAAGCGTCTGAACGACGTGCTCAGTCACATGCTCTGAGCTGGCTGGCTCTGTGTGGAGTCAGGAGTTGGACTTGATGATCCTTATGGGTCCTTCAGGAGATTCTGATTCTATTTGCTTTTATTTTTTGATGGCAGCTTTGCAGCTTCAGTTATATCATGACAGCTAAAGGAATAGACTGTCTGATGAATCTGTATGAAGCAGTTATGTGGATCACCACAAGTATCCTTTAGAAAGAGAATTAATTTTTCTTGAAAATGGTCTAATCTTACATAAAATTACTGTTTCACTCATGGAAGCATTCCTATAAACTACTCCATCCCCAGTCATGCTCACAGTTCCTGGGTGCTTTAATATATAGATTTTGTTCTCCTTCACCAGATCAGTGTAATGGTGGAGTTAATGGGAGTCAGAAGATAACACACAGGCTTTTACAGGGGAAAAAGAAAGAAAACACAACCAAGCTATTCATTTTTCTTGCTAAATCAAAGGCAAACAATAGCAGGCAGTGCAGGTACTGACAGGTATGCATAATGATGATTTTTAAACAGCACTGGAGTTCCTTTGATTTCCTGAAATCATGTTAGTTGCATCAAACAGGTTATGGTTGTCACAGATCAAGGTTCAACTTCATGCTCAAAGTAACTGGAATTTATTGTGGTTGTACATGAAATGAGCACACAGATCTTGGGCTAGTGTGTGACTGTATCATTTTTTCCCCCCTTTTTAACTTTTGCATGATCAGTATGATCATGATTTCACCCAAATATAAATCTTAATTGAGAAGTAACAGAAAACATGTTGTATGGCCCTACAGATCTATTGGGGAGAACCTCCCTGGTCACTGACAGTAGAAATGTTAATCTTGCTACATGAGAGGTTGTGTGAAATGCTTGGTATGGCCCATGGTGCAGTTTTACCAGAGGTGAAAGCGCTGAGAATCCTCTGTTCAGCTTGATCAGCTCTTGCAGAAGGACAGAAGCAATAGATAAAAGTTTCAAAACTTTTTTTCTTACAGAAAATTCTTTATGTCTAAGTAATTAATTCCACATCACTTGGTAATACTGCTCTTAGGTTTCATTATGGTTGCTCTTAACTAGTGTTGGTATTGATTTTTAACATCGATTTCCCCAGTCTCCACACAAGCAACAATCTACAGCCTGCATTTGTGCAGATCAAGCATTAGCATTATGTGTTTGAATTCAGAAGATTATTGCACATATAGCAAATTACCCAATGGCTGTTTCATCTTGAAACGTTTAGAAATCCATTTTAGTTTCTCATAATTATAATGTTTTAGTCAGACAGCAATCTAAACTTAGGACAGCACTTTGGCAGTGATGTGCTTGTCTTTCTAAAACGAGTAGTTTCTGTGGTTAAATTTTCCTTTCATTTAAATATAGATTTTAATCAGTTAGGCCAATTTTTTCCAACCATGTTTTAAATTAGCCCAAGTTGTGTTTTAAAAAGTATGTTCTAATGTGATTTATGTAGAAAAATATATGCAAAATTGAATGCTTTAAGCTGATTAATGCTTTTGAACTGTTTCTACATTTTATTTGGAGGAAAAAAAACCCTGTTTATAGACTGTCTCAAATATGACTTGATACTAGTAGTCTCTTTGTAATAAATACCACTGAAAGTGCTTCATGCTGTGCTTCTGAAATTTGAAAGGTAACTGTTCTGAAAGAAACTGTAAATTCCACTCATCAAGCAGCTGAGTTATAACATCAAAAACAAAGTCAGACGCTTGCTGTTCTTCTAGACTTCTATGCAAGTGTCGTTTGGGAGATTACTGAAGTTTTCATTGGTCATCTTGTATTTCTTTAGGCAGGATGTAATTACCATTTTCAGTTGGTAAGCTGAAGTTGTAAATACATGTGTATAGCAGGTCTTAAGCTTTGTGTAGAGCATATTCACATCGTATGCACTCCAAAAAAAAAAAGAGGGAGCAACTCAGAATGTAATCTATCAGGTGGGTATTACACTTCCCTAAAGTACTGCCAAATGTTTTGTACTTTGTTTCTAGAAAGGTAGTAACACCTCCCCCTGAAACAAAACCCCATGAAGTGAAAAGCCCTCCAGAACTGTTACTAATCTTATATCCCTGTCTTTACCAAAGTGTGGGGGGAATAGTCTGCAATAACCAGAAAGGAGTCTGTCAGCAGACTTGTCTTCACCTAGACCATTTCTACTGATTGCAGGTAGGGTGAGATGTCTTTGCAGATAAATGTGAAGACAAATGTCCATTTTATGGAATGCAGTGGGTTTTTTGTGAGATGTGCTGCTTAGCTTTAACACATTGTTTCTTTAGTGAAAATGATGTAGAAAAGAAATACTGTCCTGGTTTGGATGTGGAACTGTGACAAATGTTGGATTTTTTCAGTTACTGGAAGGACTAGATCCTTCTGGTATTTAATAATCTTACAGTAATTGTGCATCTGTTCAGCTGATCAATTCCATTTCCCATCACAATCATGTTTGTTACTGTGACTTTAATGATAGACAGAATGTGAAGAATGCTGGTTTTGAAAAAGCTGATAGCCCTGTATCAATAGTAAGCAACAGCAAATTTATGAATGGCTGGTGAAGCTTACCTTTTACCCAATTGTTTCAGCTCCTGCTGTCACTTTTAAGAAACTTAAAAGGAACAAACCCTTTTTAATTTCACTCAAAGTTTTTTCTCATAAACTGGACTGTTACTCAAATTTGTGTGGTAAAGTGGGAATTTTCCAAGCTCACTGAATAGCAGTTAGATGTTTTGTGTTAATTGAAAAACAACTTTTAATTATTCTGGTAAGAAGGAGGCAGCGGTGACCTGATGGGTTGCATCAAAAGAAGTGTGACCAGCAGATCGAGAGGTGTTTCCTCCCCTCTACTCTGATGAGACCCCCACCTGGAATGCTGCATCCAGCTCTGGAGCCCTCAACACAAGAAGGACATGGACCTCTTGGAGTGGGTCTAGAGGAGGGCCACAAGGATGGTGAGAGGGCAGGCTGAGAGAGTTCAGCCTGGAGATGAGAAGGGTCAGAGGACACCTTATAGCAGTCTTCCAGTACCTGAAAGGGACCTACAGGAAAGCTGGGGAAGGACTGTTTGTAAGGGCATGTAGTGATAGGATGAGGGGCAATGGTTTTGAACTGGAGCAGGGTAGGTTTAGGTTAGACATAGTAAGTTTTTCAGTATGAGGGTAGTGAGACTCTGGAACAAGTTGCCTAAGGAGTTAGTGGAGGACGCGTTCCTGGAGGCATTCAAGATCAAGCTTGATGAATCTTTGAGCAGCCTGATCCAGTTAAAGGAGCCCCTGCTTACTGCAGGGGCGTTGGACTAGCTGAACTTTAAAGGTCCCTTCCTAACATGTTCTATGATTGTATGACACTGTTGATCTATGGAAGTTAATGTTCTGTAGTGAACCAAATTTCAAAGTGGCATTCAGGCTATGGTTGGAACTCAGGGTGTGTTTCTAGTTCTTCTAGACAATTTTTTTTTAGTATGTATCATCCATTGTTAGGGGCTGTGTGCTCCAAGGAAGGCATCACTAGGTCCTTTAACAAAGCCAAGAAAAGCTATGAAAAATTTCTTAAAGAGCAAAGCAAGTACAAGAAATATTTACCTGGTAAGTCTCTGCTGGGAGTCAGTCTATTCTGGTAGGTTGTGTGGGTTGATTTAGGGGTGCTTTTTTTCTTAACTCTTTGTTCATGGAAAACCTCTTTCACTTGAGTACAACATTTCAGCAAGGGTGAGATAATACACTGGTGCCAAGGTGATTGAGCCAATCGGTAGAGTCTGGTAAGGTAAGGCTAATAATTTCCTTTCAGCCTCCTGCATAGACAGTAGCTTTCTTCCAGTCTTCCCTCTTCCATGTGAAAACATCACTAAATCTGTCAACTTAACTAGTGAATTCTCTTAAAAAGAAAACCATTGTAGTGATTTCTTTCAAGGTCTCTTGCCCAGCTCAATAGATTTGTCTTTAGGACAAGTAGAAATGATGCACTGCCAGCAAGCTATGTGTAACTCATCACCAGACAGTGGAAACAGTGTTCTGGGAATTGGCATGTGTTTTAACTTTGGAAAGGGGGTATTTGGTTTAATTTCGCTTAAATAATTGTAGACAGTCCAGGGAAGGTGGAATATGACATTCTGGGTGTGTTTGATCTTTCTGAACATTAGCCATAGACTGTCTCAGAAAAGGGTCGATCGTGCAGCATTTCGTGCCATCTCCATGAGATAGATGGGTTTTAGAGTTTCCTGAGAAAGAGATGTGTGTCAGTCTAATTTACAAGAAGTGTTTTTGCACTCATCTATTTCTAACCACTGAAAGTGACAATGGGTGTGTCTTGCTCTGGCTTTGCTCAGAGAAAGTGTGCTCTTTTGTTAGGAACATCAGGCTTAAATTTTCACTTGAATATCAAGTTTTAAATAACACCCCAGCACTTATCCACTATTTCCAGTGCTTGTGTGGGTCTGCTATTCATTACAAAATGGATACTTCATTTTTTGTCATAAATTTCCAAAATTTACTTAGTAATTTTTATAAAAATGCTCTGCAAAGAAAATCTTTATGTTGCTAAAAAGGTAGGCATTGTAGCTCCTGTATCTCAGTCCTACTCTTAAGAAAGAATCCTGATGTCTTTTCTAAATCTTGAGAAGCATTTAGTTTTGCACCTCTGAGTACAGGGTTGGAGTGTCAAATCCGCTAAGCAATAAAAAAATACCCCACTTTTAAGACAGTGCTTTAAGTGAATAACATGTCTCATTTAGATTTTGACAGTAAGAGATCTGTGTGTTTATCTTGTGTGCCACCTTAATAGTTTTTGAATGATAAATGCTTGCAATGAGGTCAAGGGTTAAACAGCTGTATTTTTAGTGTATTACCTATTACAATAGGTAATAAATGAAGGACCTTGAGAGATGGCTGATCTGTGAAACTGAGAGAAAGGCTCTGTGGTTATGGAAGTGTGGAAATTAAATATAGGCCGAAGCACATATGGTTTGAGAGGTCACAATAGGGATATTACTAAAATGATTGCTGATAACACAGGAATATGTATTATTTTTTCTCTAAAGCTAAAGTCACTGGTTTTTTTGTTAATGTAATTACAGTAGTCTAGCCCTACTGAAGAGCAACATGACATGATATGCAGCACCCCTGTGCAGTAGAATATCTTCGAAAGTACACTGATTGCAATTATTTTGAATTAATGAAACAACCTCATGAAAAGTTTAGAGGATTTAGCAAAGTTTGATTGTGTTAGTCACATGTTAGTAGGTTTTTCTTATGGGCTGCTTCTCTCTGTGCCTTTACTGCTTGGCAGATCATCACCCTTCTGCAACAGTGCAACGCCCTTGAAGCGGCTCTAGCAAATAGAGCCCACCTTTTATTTCTACTTTTCAAAGGGAAACTGTAAGTTATTCCCATGTTGCCTGCAGCCCTAAGCGTGTTCATAGTCTTGTTTGTCCTAATGTAGGCAGTGGCAAACAAAGGTGGTAAGTATGGCCATTTTCTTTCTTAACTTTACATAAAGGCATCCGTAGAAATCCTCTAAGCAAACCAACATTGCTTATCTTGTCCGTAGTTTTCCAAACAGGAGCGCTGGGCGTGCAGGATTAAGCTTGCTCTCAGAACAAAAGGTAACATGGTTGTGAGCAGAATGCTAACATGTGTGCATGTCAGAAGGAAATACTACGTTTCCTCTCTCCGTCATCTCTCACTGTGTCTTGAAATGAAGAATTAGGTGAAAACGGCATATTTAGGACAGGCTGGTTTAGAAGCTCGTCGTTTATTCATAAACAGAACGTAAGCAAACCTTAAAATTTAGGGAAACTGCCTGGTAGCTTTGGATTTCAGTGCAAGATAGTCTGTATTTACAGTATCAACACAGATGATAACATTTACTTAGGAGGATCACAAAATTGTGTATTGGCTATGAGACATCCAAAAAAATGGAAAATAGTTGCAAAATATCATTGTACAGTGAGTTCCCAAGGTCGCAGGATATTTCAGAATGAAAATTTTTAGCAGTGCTGAAAATAATCTGTTTTGGCTGAAGAGTAACATTTTAATAAATGCTTATGGTACGACAAAAGGAAGGAGAAATTATCGACATTTATTTCTTCATCACTTAAAACTGCTGTGGTTCTTCCAGCCATTTAGCCATTTATAACCTTTGTAGGGATTGTGTGTTACAGATTGTAGAGCAAATGCCTTTGGCCTCAATATCCTGTAAAGATACTAATTACCAGGATTTTGCCTGTGGGATCTTAGTTTGTCTGCATGCAACTAGTGTGTGTCTCCCAGCTCTTAAGAACTTGGGATTTGGTGTTAGTATGGAGCAAAGCTTCGAAAAGCCGAAATCAGATCCATCAGGATGAGTAGCCCACCCCTAGGAGCTGCATCATCTTTTGTGAGACCTTAATGTCTGTCTTCCTCTTGAGAAAGATTGTGGTATGCTTTTCTGTCAGTTTCAATGTCTTGAATGATTTTAATGTTTAGAGTGATGCCGTCATAGAATGGTCTGGGTTGGAAGGGACCCCAAGGATCATAGTTCCAACCCCCCTGCCACAGGCAGGGCCACCAACCCACAAGACCTTTAATTTCTGGTTGAGGAGCTATTAGATGTAGAACCACGAACCTCTTATTTCTTAACAAGAAGAGTGTTCTCTTTACATCTCTGCTCTAAGCTCTAAAAGCTGTCACCTTTCCACCAGGCATGTACTGAAGAGCTAGAACATAACAGTGAAGGTTGTGTTGGAATGAGATCTGGAGAGAAGCAAAGTTGCGGGCAAGTATTTTTCCTTCTTCCCAGTGTTAAGCTACAGCCATGTTAATAATATTTCTACAAAAACATTATTGGGCTAATTTAAAGCAAAACTCTAAAACTGTTATATCCAACATGGCATGAAACATTGCTTTTTTTTTTT